>VSMD01027406.1:0-50711 GCA_008750895.1 Mirza zaza | reverse complement strand
ATAGTTTCACACCTAACGTTCAAGTCTGTTACCCAGCATGAGTTGATTTTTGTGAGAAGTGAAAGGTGTGGGTCCTGTTTCAGTCTTCTACATGTGGCTATCCAGTTTTCCCAGCACCATTTATTGAATAAGGATTCTTTTCCCCAGTGTATGTTTTTGCCTGCTTTGTTGAAGATTAGTTGGGTATATGATGATGGTTTTATATCTGGGTTCTCAGTTCTGTTACACTGGTCAATGTAGCTGTTCTTGTGCCAGTCCCAAGATGTTTTAATGATTATAGCCTTGTAGTATAGCGTGAAATCTGGTAGATTGATACCTCCTAGGTTGTTTTTATTGCTTAGGATTGATTTTGCTATACGGGGTCTTCTCTGGTTCCATATGAAGCGTAAACTTATTTTTTTCTATATCTGTGAAAAATAATGATGGTATTTTCATAGGGATTGCATTGACTCTGTAGGTCACTTTGGGTAGAATAGACATTTTAACAATGTTGATTCTGCTGACCCATGAGCATGGTATATTCTTCCACCTGTTTACATCCTCTGCTATTTCTTTCTTCCTAGTTCTCCTTGTAGAGGTCTTTTACTTCCTTAGATAAATATATTCCTAGGTACTTTATTTTCCTTGTTCCTATTTTTAACGGGAATGAGTCTTTGATTTGGTTCTCACCTGTACTGTTGTTGGTGTATATGAATGCCTCTGATTTATGTGTATTAATTTTGTATCCTGAGACTTTACCAAATTCAATTATCATTTCAAGGACTCTCTTGATTGAATCTTTGGGGTATTTTAGGTATAAAGTCATGTCATCAGCAAAGAGTGAGAGTTAGATATCTTCTGCTCCAATTTGGACGCCCTTAATTCCGCTCTCTTGTCTGATTGTTGTAGCAAGTACTTCCAGCACTATGTTGAATAGAAGTAGAGATAGTGGGGAACCTTGTCTTCTTCCAGTTCTAAGTGGGAATGCTTTCAGTTTTTCCCCATTCAGTATGATATTGGCTGTGGGTTTGTCATATATAGCTTGTATCATTTTTAGGTAAGCCCCATCTATGCCTATTTTGTTGAGCGTTCTTATCATAAAAGAGTGTTGAATTTTGTCAAATGCTTTTTTTTCTACATCTATTGAGAGGATCATATGGTCTTTATTTTTGTTTCTGTTTATATGGTGAATTACATTTATAGATATGCGTATGTTGAAGCATCCCTGTATCCCTGGGATGAAGCCCACTTGGTTATGATGGATTATTTTCTTGACACGCATCTGGATTCGATTGGCTAGAATTTTGTTGAGAATTTTTGCATCTATATTCATAAGGGATATTGGTCTGTACTTTTCTTTTTTTGTTGCATCCTTTCCTGGTTTTTGTATCAGGGTTATGTTCGCTTCATAAAATGTGTTGGGGCAGATTTCATCCTTCTCGATGTTGTGGAATAATTTCTGCAGGATGGACACCAGTTCTTCTTTGTAGTTGTGGTATAATTTGGGTGTGAAACCATCCAATCAAGGACTTTTCTTTTTAGGAGGGTTTTTTATGGCTGTTTCAATTTCAGTACTTGACATTGTTCTGTTCAGGAATTCTATTTCTTCCTGGTTGAGACTAGGGAGGCTATGTGTTTCTAAGAATTTGTCCATTTCCCCCACATTTTCCAGTTTGTGTGCATAAAGGTTTTTGTAGTATTCATAAATTATATCTTGTATCTCTATGGCATCAGTTGTAATATCTCCTTTATTGTTCCTGATGGAGCTTATTGGAGATTTCTTTTCTGCTTTTTGTTAACCTCGCCAAAGGCATGTCAATTTTGTTTATTTTTTTCAAAGAACCAACTTTTTGTTTTATTAATATTCCGTATAGTTTCCCTGTTGCCAATTTCATTTAGTTCTGATTTGATCTTAATGATTTCACTTCTTCTGCTGGGTTTGGGGTCACTCTGTTCTTCTTTTTCTAGCTCTTTGAGATGATTCATTAGATTGTCTATCTGTGATCTTTTCAACTTTTGGATATAGGCATTTATGGAAATAAACTTTCCTCTCAGGACTGCTTTTGCTGTGTCCCACAGGTTTTGGTAACTTGTGTCTCCTTTGTCATTTAATTGAAAGAATCTTTTGATTTCCATGTTGATTTCCTTCTTCATGAAGTGATCATTGAGCAGAAGGTTCTTTAGTTACCATGACTTTGTGTAGAAATGAGAACTCCTGTTAGGATTTATTTGTACATTTATTCCATTGTGGTCTGAAAAGATACATGGTATAATTTCTACTTTCTTAAATTGTTTGAGACATGCTTTGTGTCCTAGGATATGGTCAATCTTAGAGAATGACCCATGAGCTGATGAGAAGAACGCATATTCAGTGGTTTTGGGGTAGAATGTCCTATAGATGTCAGTCAGGCCCATTTGTTCTAGAGTTCTGCTTAAGTCCATTATTTCTTTGTTGATATTCTGTTTAGAGGATCTCTCTCGTGCTGTCAGTGGGGTGTTAAAATCTCTGACTATTGTGGTGGTGTTGTTTGTCCATTTGTTTAGATCAAGGAGAGTTTGCTTTATGAATCTGGGTGCACCAAGGTTGAGTGCATATATATTTAGAATTGTTACGTCTTCTTGTTGAACTGTACCCTTCACCATTATATAGTGACCATTTTGTCTTTTATTACTTTTGTTAATTTAAAAACTAAGTTACCTGTAATCAGCACCACCACGCCAGCTTTCTTTCAGCTTCCGTTTACTTGAAATATTGTTCTCCACCCCTTTACCTTCAGTGTAACTGCATCCTTGAGGTTAGATGTGTTTCCTGAAGGCAGCAGATACTTGGCTTGTATTTTTTTATCCATTCGGCCAGCCTATGTCTCTTGAGTGGGGAGTTCAAGCCATTCACATTTATTGAGATAACTGACAGGGGGAGCAGATTTCTGTTCATTCTGATGGGTTGAATTTTGTTGCTTTGTTTTCTCTCTTGAGCCATTGTTGTATGTGGGCTTTGATCTTTAGCATTGAGTAGATTTACATTTGTGAGTGTTTATTGTGCTGACCCTTGGGTAACACTATTTTGAGTACTTCTTGAAGGGCTGGTCTTGTCTTCGTGAATTCCCTCAGTCTTTGCTTATCTGAGAATGTCTTGATTTCTCTTTCATATACAAAACTTAGCTTTGCAGAGAATAAGATTCTAGGCTGGGCATTGTTCTGTTTCAGAAGAGTGAGAATGGGGCCCCTGTCTCTCCTTGCTTGTAAAGTCTCAGTAGAGAATCTGGCATTATTCAGATAGGCTTTCCTTTGTATGTTTCTTGCTTCTTTCATCTTACAGCTCTTAGAAGGGCCTCTTTAGTTGATATTTTGGTCAGTCTGATGACTGCATGTTGTGACATCTTCCTGTTTGCATTGAATCTCCCAGGGTTCCTTTGAGCTTCTTGAACTTGGAGTTGAACTAAAAATCTGGAGATTTTTAGCAAGTCCTGGGAAATTTTCCTCTATTATATCTTCAAGTAGCTTGTTCAACCTTTGAGTGTTTTCTTCTTCCCCTTCTGGTAACCCTATGACCCTCACATTAGGTTTCTTCACATAACCCTACATCTCTTGTAGGCTTTGCTGTTTTCTCTTGTTTCTCTGCTCTGTCTCTGTGACTGATTTATGTAATTGGAAGGTGTTATCGTCAATCTGTGGGATTCTTTCTTCTGTTTGATCTACCCTGTTCTTGAGGCTTTCCACTGTGTTTTGTAGTTCCCTGGATTGATTCTTCATTTCCAGGATTTCAGTTAAACTTTTCTTCATTATTTCAATTTCTTTAGTGAATTTTTATTTCATGTCCTGGAATCTTTTTGTGTTTTCCTTGTGTTGGTTATCCAGTTGTTCTTGCAAGTCGTTAAACTTTTTTACGATCCACGATTGAAATTCCTCTTCTGTCATTTTCATGGTCTGATTTTGGTTGGTGTCCATTTCTAAGGGGCTGGTGCTCTTCTTAGGTGGTGTGCTTTCCGTTTGGTTCTTCATATTTCCAGAGTTCCTTCGCTGATTTCTTCCCATCTTGATCAGTTGTTGCTTCTTGCCTTTAGGTTTTTGTTTGGGTTTTGACTCACCCCGTTTAGTCTCTGAGCCAGGAGGTGGTATTTGTGGGTGAGATTTGACCACAACCTGAATGATGATTCATTAGGTGCCGTGAAAAGGGTGAACAGAATGTCCTCCCTATCAGTAGGTGGTGCTTTCTGGGAGGAGCCGGCTACACTGTTATTTTTGGGTCTTGAATCCAATTCTTGGTCTTCTGGAGAGGCATTCTAGTTTCTCAGGTGGTGGGTGGGGCCCTGGGACTTCCAAGTGTGTCCTTATTCTCCACCTCAGTGAGGGCTGGTCTGGGAGTGAGTCTGAGTAGAGCTGGGTTGGGTAAGCCTGCCCTTAGGCACCACAAATGCTATTAGCAGGGGTCAAAGTTCTGTTCTCTGTTTCGAGGGAAAAGCTGTCAGGGATGGGCTGGAATGGCCTCGCTCAGTTAGAAAGTCTGCGTGTGGGGGTGGGGCTGTCTGAGACCCGTAGTCTAGAGTGGGCCTCTCCTCTTTCCACCCTCCTCAACTCTGCAGCTACTCCTGGGCCTCTGCCAGCAGGCCAGACCTCACGCCACCGGACCTCCCTTGGCTGTGATGCCGGCCGGGAGTTTCCCTGCACAGGATCACCACCTGGGCTGAGCACACGGCCTCTGTTTGGGAGGAGGGTTGCCCTGAAGCACGCTGATCTCTCCCTGAAGGCACACACACCTCAGTAGGCTATTCACATATATCCCTTCTGTGCCCCGCGCAATATGAGACCTGCCTGCGTGGGATCCAGTCTGCAGGTCTGACCTCTGGTCCCCAGAATTCAATCCCTAACCCCACCAGTGAGAGGAGTGCCAGTCCTAATTCACTCACAGGGAGCCCAAGCTGGGTTGATGTCTCTCAGCCTCAGGGTCTGCCCGTTCTCCTGGAGTCACCAGACCAGGAGCACCTGGGAGGGCTGGTGTATAGGGAGCTCACTTCCTGAGTTCCCCTCAGTCAGCTGAAGGGACCTAAAAAGGATGGTCCCATTCCCTGATGATACCTCATGCTGGCGGCTATATTGTCTCTCTTGGCAGCCACAGATGGGGAAGGGGGAGGGGAGAATGGAGCAATATGGCACCTGCCACTCGACTCAGGTCTGTGCAGAGGGAGGTGCCCCGAGGGAGTTGGGAGCCTGGTGCTGCGTCCACTATAGGCTTACTGGTAGCTCACTGGTGGTGGCCGTCTCTGGGCTAGTGTCCACAGGTCTCTACAACCGCTGGGGAGGCCACCAACAGTCTCAGTTCCAAGGGAGGGGAAGTTAACTTCTCCACCTACCCTTGCTGCTGGTCTCCAGGCTACTTGGGAGGTCTCTGTTTCCAGTTCTCCTCCCAAACCTCCTCCTGTGGATTGTTCAGTGGTCTCAGGTACCTCTGCTTCTGACTCTCGTCCCATGTATGCTCATCTGCTTGCATCTTTCTTCTAATTTCTCCTAGAATCTGTCTTTTCTGCAGAGATACTCTGGCAGTGTTTCTCATCCACCATCTTGCTCCACCCTCGCCATCATTTTTCTTGATTCTCTCTTCCACTGTTGTTGCACTGCTCCAGATCCTCATGTGTCCATGTCTTCCAGCATGATGTGAGCAGTCCTCCATCATTTTCCTTGACTTTAGAAAATCCTGACCCTTATGACAGATTGTCTCATTTACTTTGTTTATTTGCATTGTCCTTTCAGCTGTTTGCATGAGAGAGTTAGGAAGGAACTGACCCACAAAGAAGGAAATCAACCTGTTTGGTAGCGAGAGATGTTAATGTTAAGTATGGGACACTGTTTAAATGGAGAGTGAATTTTATAAGTACTTGGTCAAGTGGTGAATATTTTTTAGCTTTTGCTTTCCTCTGTAGCTTTATAAATTTTGGAATTTGGATAGTGATTATTCTTAATTATAAGGATCCCTTTTTAATGAAAGAAAACCCCCAAAACTGGAAAATAGAGATGCCACTCCTAATTCTATCCTTCTTTATGTATTTTTTTTGAGATAAAGTCTTGTTCTGTTGCCTGGGCTAGAGTGCCGTGGCGTCAGCCTAGCTCACAGCAACCTCAAACTCCTGGGCTCAAGCAATCCTGCTGCCTCAGCCTCCCAAGTAGCTGGGACTACAGGCATGCGCCACCATGCCCGGCTAATTTTTTCTATATATTTTTAGTTGGCCAATTAATTTGTTTCTATTTTTAGTAGAGACGGGGTCATACTCTTGCTCAGGCTGGTTTCGAACTCCTAACTTTGAGTGATCCACCCGCCTCAGCCTCCCAGAGTGCTAGGATTACAGGCATGAGCCACCGCGCCTGGCCTTTATGTATGTTTTTATGAGGTAGCCATCTCAGTGTAAAAAATTTTAACCTGCTGTTTTCACTTAATATTGTGTCTTAAACCTGTTGTGGCCCGTTTACAGGACGGAGGATGAACACAGAACACAAAACACAAACGCAGAACACAACGAAAAACGGGGACATATACAGACAGTTGACTCGAGTAATAATACACCGGGTCAGTTTTATTTTTATACTCTAAAAAATTAAAGTTACTTCCTTGTACGTAACCACTCAGGCATTTCAGCAATGGCCATAAATTCTGGAATACGTAGCCTTAGGGAAGCAGATATCCCCTGGCTCAGAATTCCCAGGCGGTTGCTCTAGGTACCAGGCATAGATCACAGACAGAGATTAGCAAGGATGGGCAAGGCAAGCCACAGGGGGCATTTCTCATCCCCAGCTTCTCTTAGGGTGACCCCCTAAGATCTTAGGCTGACCCCCAGTGGCTGTGCATGGCTTAGGTCGCCCCTCTTCTTGAGGGATCTTACCTGTCATTGACTAACCAGCCATCTTATGGGGTTTAAGCAGCAATCACAGGAACAATGTGTTTATCGTGTGGCCTCCAGACTCCCATTGCCGTGGGGCTGGGCAGCTCTTGCTTACTTACAGCTCAGGTCTTTTGTTATGCCTGTAGGCAACAGACTTGTTTATCACAAGGACCTTGTCCAGGGCACATTGCTTTTAAATGCTTTGGGCAGAACACGTACATTACTCACTAAATTTAATTCTTAAACTAGGAAAATATGTCACTAGGAAAAAATGTCAGTCCCCTACATAAACTATTTTTCATTATTGCTCTATAATCTTCATTAAATCATTTTTTACTTGCAAGAGTATTTAAACAATTGATTAATAATATTATTTTTCTTTTCTTTTATTTATTTATTTATTTGAGATAGAGTCTCACTCTGTTGCCCCAGGTAGAGTGCCATGGTGTCAGCCTAGCTCACAGCAACCTCAAATTCCTGGGCTCAAGCAATCCTTCTGCCTAGCCTCCCGAGTAGCTGGACCTACAGGCATGCGCCATCATGCCTAGCTAATTTTTTTTTTTCTATTTTTGGTAGAGACAGTGTCTTGCTGTTGCTCAGGCTGGTCTTTATCTCCTGAGCTCAAATGATCTGCCCTCCTCAGCCTCCCAGAGTGCTAAGATTATAGGCATGAGCCACCACGCCTGGCCTATTAATATTATTTTTTATTGAGAAACCATAATTGTATACATTATGGGGTACAATGTGATGTTTTGATATATGTATACAAAGTGTAATGATTAAGTCAAGCTGATTAACATTCCAGAAATAAATAAATAAAATAAAATCCTTTCACTAGTTGAATTCAGGTTCAATTCTAAGACCACTATGGACTGTACTCTTATTTCTCAAATAGTCATCTCTGAGTTTATCAATGTAAAGAAGTTTCTTCATGTTTGTCCAAACCTTGACTTTTCCACGAGAGTTTACTATATTGTTATTAATTATAGGTCTTTAATTTCATCTATAAGCTATGGTTCGTGTAGACTGAGTTGATAACACTGATTTAAAATGAGAAAGGTTAGATAGTTACTCAATGCATAACAAACCTGATTTTTATAATTTATTAGTAACTATCATCTATCCCTATCCAGGATCATACCTGAATGTAATAATTTCATTTAAAAATCTATTCAATTTATAATTCTGCTTATTTTTACACTTATGACACTGTATATAAATCATAAAATATAGGGATGTGTGTACTTACCATTTTTATTTTTCTTTTTTTCCTATTAGTCATTTAGTGTCTTTATGTATTTTGACACAGTTTAAGAAAAAGAATTAGAGTATGTGGACTAATAAAAGAAAATACAGAGTTTTAGTGAAAAGTAGGGTAAATGGGAGAGGTAAGAAGTTTTAAATCCAGGCTGGAGTTATTGATTGTTGTTATATCTAAGGCACTTGGTAAGGAAGTAAACCTGCTGAGGTATAAATTATTCTACTTTCTCTTTGTATAGGTAAAGGTAATTCTCTCTATATAGGTAATTCATCCACAGGCAAAGGCAACATGTATATTTCATAATCCCTTTATGCTTGTTGCAAATACATTTTAAAAAATACATTAATGAAGAATAGAATTAATTCTTCATTAAAAATGATTTAATGAAGACTATAATTAAATCATTTTTGACAGCTGTATAATTATGAGTAGCGCTCTCCCAAGAAAACATAATATAAGAACTTTTAGTTAATAGTGTCAAAGTGAGGGGTTCTAATCTGCTACCTGAGGCCTCTATGCATCTCTAAAAGAAAGAGTAGGACTTAATTAAATACCATCATGCAGCAAATACTGAATGAATTTCTATTTGCAAGATCCCGTGGTATGCACTAGGATATAAATGTGAATAAACCATTCTCTTTCCTCACAGAACTTGAGATTAAATGGGGAGGCAGAAGCAAATAATTACAATAAAGACAAAACACAGAGGATCAAGCACAAAAGGGTGGTCAGGAAAGGTTTCACAGGCCGGGTGTGGTGGCTCATGCCTGTAATCCTAGCACTCTGGGAGGCCACGGCGGGCAGATCATTTGAGCTCAGGAGTTCAGGACCAGGCTGAGCAAGAGTGAGACCCTGTCTCTACTAAAAAAATACAAAGAAATTAGTTGGACAACTAAAAAATATATATATATAAATATTTTTATATAAAATATAAATATTCTATATTATATATAAATATATTTTATATATTATATAAATATAATAAATATTTATATATTATATAAATATATATATATAAATATATATAATTAGCCGGGCATGGTGGCGCATGCCTGTAGTCCCAGCTACTCGGGAGGCTGAGGCAGCAGGATTGCTTGAGCCCAGGAGTTTGAGGTTGCTGTGAGCTAGGCTGATGCCACGGCACTCTAGCCCGGGCAACAGAGTGAGACTCTGTCTCAAAAAAAAAAAAAAATGGAAAGGTTTCACAGAAGTGGTGCTCCTTGAAGGAAGAGTAAGTGTTTGCCTTTCAGGGCATAGGACAGAGGGGTGCATTGAGGGAAGTTTATGTAATTCAGTATTTCAAGGGATTGGGGCATAGATCTCTACTTATTGGCATTAAATAATCTACCAAACATATTGTTAAGTACAAAAAGCAAGACAAAGAAAAATGTAATCATATGATTCCATGTATGTGAAAAATCAAAACCATATTGGTGTCCATATATATGTGTGTGTATATATATGTGTGTGTGTGTGTGTATATAAACACATGACAAAATTTATAAAAGAACATCTATCAAACTGGTAACATTAGTCATTTCTGGGGAGGAGAATGGATGCAAATATAGAGATATTAAGGGAGACTCTGTTTATGGTTTGTGTTTTTAGAAGATTGTTTTCAGTTATTATGTGTGTTATTAAATATAATAAGGAGATAATAATGAATAAATAGAATATTTATACAATGGAATGTTATTCAACCACATAGATGTCATTATCTAAGTCAGTAATTTGCAGATATTCTTTAGAGTTGGAACCGTTTTTTCAAACAGTAGTATCAAATCCAATTTTTTTGAGAAAGCAGAGTGATTTTGTTTTTAAGTTAGACTGGAGGACCTCGATTCCTGTGTTTCTGTATGTGCACGCATGCAAATAAAGAGGTATGGAATGCTATATAGGTCCTGGGGTGTTAACAATCACAATCTATGGGAGATAACATTATAAATGTTTTAAAATTTTCTTTTTTATTATATATTCTAATTTTTAATAAAAGACAAATATTGTTTGTTAGTAATTTTTTTTGTAGAAAATACTCAATATTGGGGTGAATTAGACACTCATACATTGATGATGAGAGTATAACTTGAGCCATCTGTTTTGGAAAGAGATTTATTACCATGTGTCAAGAGTGTGAAAATGATCATACCCTTTGACTTAGTAATTATACTTCTAAGACTTTGCCCCATGAAATAACTTATGTAAAAATATGCTTATGAGAGCATTATTTATAATGAGAAATTGGAAATGACTTTAATATCTTATGTTCCATTCGATGAACTATTATGATGGTCTTAAAATTATATTCAAGAAGATTCTTAAAAAAAAGAAGATTCTTAAATAACATTGGAAAAGGCTTGGTAAGTGAAAATACCCCTTCTCTGTCAGCCCTTTCTCCACCTAGATAAACATTAATTTTTATTTCTATTGCCATAGATTAGTTCTGCCTCTACCAGAACTTTACATGTAATCTTTTGTGTCTCCCTTCTTCACTCAGCATAATATCTTTGAGATTTATATATATCATTGTGTATAGCTATACTTTGCTCTTTTTAATTACTGTATAGTAATCCATTATATGAATATACTGCAATATATCCATTCTTCTGTTGATATATATTTGAGTTGTTTCCAGTGTGGGGCTATTATGAATAAAGCTCCTGTTAGCATTCTTGTTCATATCTTTTGGTGGATATATGCACTCATTTCTCTTGGGGAAATACTTAGGAGTAGGATTGCTATACTATATGGTGAGTGTATGTTTAATTTTATAAGAAACTGCCAAACTGTTTTCCAAACTGTACCAATATATACTCCCACCATCAGTGTATTAGAGTTCTAGTTATTCCATATCCTTACCAGTGTTTGTCATTGATAATCTTTTATTTCAGCCATTCTGGTGGACACATAGTAGTGTCACATTGTGGTTTTATATATATTTACGTGCTTTTGGTTTTAACATTCATATCTTTTGAACCAATAGTTTAATTTTTATGATATTTTCCTAAGACCATAATCTGAAAATCCAGAACAAATTTATATAACAATATATGCACCTTACTGTATAACTTAAATAGTTAAATATGAGAAATAACCTAACTGGATATTAAGGAAATGATTACATAATATATGATATATTCATAGTGATAAAATATGCAGCCATTCAAAATTATTTAGATCAGATTAGTATAATATAATGAAAGCAGGGTACTAAATTGTACATAGAGCATGGTATCAACTATAGAAAAATATGTATAAATTATTCCTGCAGGTATAAGATAAGAAAAATATGTGTATTAAAATAGACCAGCTGTACTTCAACAACAAAAATTATTTAAAATAATACTGTAGGCCGGGTGCGGTGGCTCATGCCTGTAATCCTAGCATTCTGGGAGGCCGAGGCGAGTGGATCACTCAGGGTCAGGAGTTCGAAACCAGCCTGAGCAAGAGTGAGACCCCGTCTCTACCATAAATAGAAAGAAATTAATTGGCCTACTAAAAATATATAGAAAAAATTAGCCGGGCATGGTGGTGCATTCTTGTAGTCCCAGCTACTCAGGAGGCTGAGGCAGTAGGATTGCTTGAGCCCAGGAGTTTGAGGTTGCTGTGAGCTAGGCTGACACCATGGCACTCACTCTAGCCTGGGCAACAAAGTGAGACCCTGTCTCAAAAATAAAATAATAGTGTAAGAGAACATTCCAAAATATCTTTGGATGGTGGTACTATGTGGGTTTTTTTCCTTATCCCTATGTATTTTTTTCTAATGATCATATGATCATTTCAGAATAGCATGAAATATAAGTAAATTTTATTTTTTTAAGTATTCCATATTTTGTGTTCCATAATGCTTTTCCCTGCCTAATCTTTTCTGCAAAGTGAAAATTTGTTCTCTTGGGTTTCTTTAAATATTTGATTTCTGATATTATTTTGACTCCCAAATTATAAGTTATATGAAAAAGATAATCTCATGTTGTTTCTTCTTCTGAAAATCTGATATTCCAATATCCAGTCCAGGACAGAAGATAAAATAGAGCGATTCAAGAAAGCAGTTGAGTACTATTCAGTCACAACCAAACTCTCTTCGCTGCCAGTGGGTCCCTCCTTTCTAGGTAAGGCTTCCATCTGACCCCAAGCTGCTCTATTCATAGAGGAATCTGAGTTGGTTCTTCAGGAACTCTAGGGCCAGAGTGGAGTCACTTATATTGTGTCCTCCTAAAAGTCAGTCCTATTTGATAGACATTCTCCTTTTTATTTTCATGTCATAAGAGAGGTGACATAAGAAGGTCCCTGCTTTCTCAAATTTATATGGATAAATGGGTAACAGATGGGGTGCAATGCCATTTCCTTAAATTGGGCTACTTCTGGTGCTAACTTCCATTCTGGCCTGATATATGTAAAATAGCCCTGTCTTTGGGATCAGGCCAAAGTGTGAATTCCACCTCTGCTGCCTGAAAACTGTGTGACCTTGGCAAGTTACATTTGTATGAAATATGGCTCATGATACTGACTTTATAGGATTGTTATCAGATAAAATCATTTATGTAAGGCTCCTGGCATGGCACATAGTAGCTATTTGATAAATTGTAACTTATTTATTAATAATAATTTTTAGGTGATATGGGGTGAAGAGAATATAACATGGTAGCATTATTAGGATTGACTGAAGTATAGCCCTTTCTCTTGGCTTCAGGTTTTCAGAATAATAGGCTTGGAAATCCTCCCCTTCCACGACATCAAATGGGCACCATTTCTGCTGGCAAGCCAATGGTAAGCATCCTTTAATACTTCTGAAACTATTTGTTAGCATTAGTCTTGGGTTGCTTCCTGATTTTTATAACCTAAATTAAGGAGTTAGGCTCATTCATTGTTATCAGACTGTCAAGGCTGTATATACCTACATCACGTTTTCAACTTGAGGCTGGCAGACTATGTAAAAAAAGCATCCATATCAGAAACCATGAGGGCATTGTGAAGGTAGATTCACTAATGTCAGAGAATGGTCCTAGGAGACCTGGACTGATCCATTGTCCTGCTTGTGGAGGATTCTGTTCATATATCACTATTAGAATTATTTCTCATTATTCTCAGTAGGTACTTTGTATCTCAACAGTCCCTGCTACTGGCATCATCCACTATGTCACAACTTTTGAGAGAACCATCTTGGAGCCTGGTAAAATGTTAAATAGCTTTTCTGTCTGTTTTGTCCTTTAGTTTGCTCACCAAGTACCCCAGAAAATGAAATATCCACCACCATTCCCAATGGGACCCAACTCATCTCTTCTCTTCTCCCCCCATGCTTTGGGGGAATCCCATGCTTTTTCTGAGGATTCCATGCTGCAAGACAGCCCCTTTGCCAACTGGGCTGTCTCTTATGACTCCTCTGCATCCCAGTTTCCCAATTACCTGACTTCTAAAGCTTCACCTCCTTTGGGACCAGACTCTTCCCACTCCTCTTCCTCTGATGGTGATGAACCAAATGGAGCTAGCTCCGAGTAAGTATCTCTATAGTCACTCAGGGGAACAGACTTCTGAGGCATCTGTGTTCCTTTGCTGATAACTTGGGTAGGGGCTATGGGGACGTGTACATTCCTGGCTTTCTTCTGTAGTTCTTTGCTTCCAGGAAAGCAAAGTAAGAAAACTTTCTCTGTGCTTGCCTGCTTCATGCTTATTTGGCCCTGTGCAAGTGGTAATTTTCAGATACCCAGTCCATGGAGGTAAAAGACAGCATAACAGCTGGTGAGGGAAGCCCTGGTATGCATGTGCTCTGTATCATGGCTATCATTTCTTAGTTTGTGAGGGGAGTAGGTTGAATGTAAAAGAAAAAAAAGAAAAGAGTTTATAGAGTAGAAATATTGGAACAGTAGAGTAGGCGGTTACATTGCTTAGTAACTAAGACAGAATTCTGAGGATTAAAACAGTAGGATTTTATACTAGTTCATTTGTTCACAGATTATTCCTCCAAGTAGATTATTCCTGGTAAACAGGGCTGCTTTGAGGTTGTAACTGTAAATATTTTCTTAATACATAAGTAGACTCTACATGGCCTCTTCCAAAGTGTAAATGATCCAAAGTGATTCTCATGACTTTTGATTCCTTTGGTTTGTGTCAGGTGAAAGAAGCCAGGAGGGCAGTGATGGCCACTGAGAGGAAAGGTATTAGGTCTAGTGCTAACCCAGTGTCCTGACCTTCAGAGGGTTTATGAGATTTCTTGGGCCCAGAATGGACATCCTGAGTTGGAATGCCTTTATCAACCTCCCTTTTCTTTTCTACACTGTCTTCCTAAATTTTTTAGTCATATCACAGAAGCACTTAAGCAGCAGCCTGAATGGGAAGATCCCAATGGTGACAGAGGTTCTTGGGTACAACCCGTTGATACTGGAGTTTCAGAAGCCAGCCTAGGTGATGCTGAGCCCCACATCCCATCTCTGCTGTCTATGTCTACGAGGAACCACATGGACATCACCATTCCACCCTTACCTCCAGTAGCTCCAGAAGTCTTGCGGGTTGCTGAACACAGACACCGGAGGGGTCTTATGTACCCATATATCTATCATGTCCTCACTAAGGTGAGACAGCCCATCAGCACCTACCTCCCTGCTCTTAACACTGTACTTCATACTTACTAGGACTGTAAGTTACCAGAGAAAATTTTGATCATTAGTTTCTGAAGGGAAATAAAAAGAAACAGCAGGAGATGGGACTGTGCAGTAAATGAAGCCCCTCGAAGAGAAGTGTAATTGTGAGATTTTGAAGTAGATAATGTACCAAATTGTTAGACTCTGGTTCTAGGGATGGACACAGTCTCAGAAGAGGCTTTATGCCCTTGTTCCTTATCTCTTCCTCTACTTCTCCAGAGCTGTTCCTTTCCTCCAGTTTTACCATACAAATCCATCCCCCAGCAAAATGTCTATCATAGACTTTTCCCATTGGTCAGTCCTAGTTGAGACTCTTTATTTATTTATTTATTTTTGGAGATGGAGTCTTGGTCTGTCACTGGAGCTAGAGTGCCATGGCCTCAGCCTAGCTCACAGCAACCTCAAACTCCGAGGCTCAAGCAATTCTCCTGCCTCAGCCTCCCAAGTATGTGCCACCACGCTTGGCTGATTTTTCTATTTTTAGTAGAGATAGGGTCTCACTCTTGCTTAGGGTGGTCTCAAGCTCCTGAGCTCAAGCAATCCTCCAGCCTTGATCTCCAAGAGTGCTAGAATTACAGGCATGAGCCACCGTGCCTGGCTTAGTTGAGACTTTAAGAATGGAATATAGCTTATAAATTGGCTATGATCAGCTGGGCTCGTTACAGTTTCTTTTTCTTTTTTCTTTTTTTCTTTCTTGAGACAGAGTCTCACCCTGCTGTTGTGTCAGCCTAGCTCATAGCAACCTCAAACTCCTGGGCTCAAGCAATCCTTCTGTCTCAGCCTCCCAAGTAGCTGGGACTACAGGCATGCGCCACCATGCCCGGCTATTTTTTTCTATATATATTTTTTAGTCGATCAATTAATTTCTATCGATTTTTAGTAGAGACAGGGTCTCACTCTTGCTCAGGCTGGTTTCAAACTCCTGACCTTGAGTGATCCTCCTGCCTCGGCCTCCCAGAGTGCTAGGATTAACAGGCGTGAGCCACCGCGCCCGGCCTACAGTTTCTTTTTAGCCTGAAACTCTGTCTGAATGCAAATAGAAAATTTAGTAGCTAGGCTACAGTTTATTACTGGTTCTTCTGAGCTCAGTTCGAAACCTTAAGATAACTCATTTTCTCCTTTCCCTGGACCGTTCTTTTGTTAGGGTGAAATTAAGATCCCTGTATGTATTGAGGATGAGTGTAACATGGAGCTGCCTCCAGCTGCTCTCTTGTTCCGGTCAGCTCGTCAATATATATATGGAGTCCTTTTTAGTCTGGCAGAGACACAGCGGAAAATGGAACGCCTGGCCATACGGCGGCGGCTGCCTGTAGAAGGTAAGTGTAGTTCTAGATTTGACAGTTCTGTCAACACTTGACACAGAGCAAAAATGTCTTTGTAAACACATTATACTTTGTGGCTGTGGAACAGTCTTTAAGAAAATGCATCATTCACCAGATTACATACTGGTATGGGAAATACATTAATTTAAGCCCCAATTCTGCACTTATCAAGCATTCAGAGTGACTATCACTTGTAATAATCATAGTGGGCTTTGCAAAAGTAGATGTGTATCTGCCATAGTCTCTTGTCCTTCATGAGGTTTTTGTTTTGATATTTGATCCTATAGTCTGCAGTCCACCACCCCCAGTAACAGTCCATGACCTGTTAAGGACCCGGCAGCAGAGTTTCCCTGCAGCTACCCCATGCACCCTTCTCACTGTCCACCCAGTCCATGGAAAAATTGTCTTCCATGAAACTTAGGAAGGGGGTCACACAGCAGGAGGTGAGCCATAGGTCAGCAAATGAAGTTTCATCTGTATTTATAGTCTCCCTTCATTGCTCCTGTCACCACCTGAGCTCCACCTCCCCTGCCCCTCCCCCACTTCTGTGGAAAAATTGTCTTCCATGAAACTGGTCCCTGGTGCCAAAAAGGTTGGGGACTTGCTGCATGTAGTTGGAGCCATTGAGGTGTTTTAAGCTTCAGAGTGATGTGATCAAATTAGCGTGTTCAAAACAATGCTCTAGATTTCTCTTCCTGGGAAGATGGAGTAGATTAGATGTACTTTTCCCTATTCCTCTTGCCCAAGTACAACTAAAAGCCCAGGACTTATATACTAAACAATACAAGACACTCTAGAAGGCAGACTGGCTGAGCATCATGGGACCCAAGGAGTGTCACAGTGATACAATAGTGAGTTACCTGGGTTTTCTTTTGCCTCACATATCCCATTCTGGGTGTGGGACAAGCCCAGAAATGCCAACAGCAGCAGACCAATAAGAGCCCCCCTCCCCTGAAAAAGCCTCCTTTCTCTGGCCAAAGGACCAAAATGGAGCAACCTAGCAACACAGAAAATTTTTACGTAATAACCGCTGTACTCCAGCCAAAGACCATAGAAAAACTATGTTCTAACCCACCCCCACCAGCAAAGACCAAATGAAGAACCTTCAACCCTTCAAAGAATACATCAACCCTTACTAGGCTGTAATGACGTACCCCACCTATTCCTGCTGGGGAAGTGTCAGACAAGGTCAAGTAGGGAGCCAAGACTCCCACCTAGCAGTAATGAAACAGTGTCCCCTTCACCTCCTAGAGTGATGTCAGAAAAGTCCTGTTAAAACACAAGATTTAAATAAGATCCAGAGTCCTTTAAAATAATACTCCAAATGTCCAGGTTTCAATTGAAAATCCCTTACCATACCAAGAACCGGAAAGATTTCGAATTTAAATCTCAAACTGACTGAGGAAATAAAATGAACACAGACATGATAGAAGTTGGAATTATCTGACAAGAATTTCAAAACAGCCATCATAAAGATGCTTTGACAAATAATTACAAACATGCTTGAAACAATTAAATATAGAAAGTTTCAGCAAAGAAATAGAAAATATAAAGAGAAACCAAATGGAAATTAAGAAAAATATAATAACCAAAATAAAATTCTCAACGGATGGGTTAAATGGCTGAATGGAGACAGTAGTGGAAAGAATCAGTAAACTTGAAGGCAGAACAGTAGAAATACCTACTCTGAATAACAGAGAAAATAGACTGGAAAAAAAAATGAACAGAGACCTGTAGGACTATAACAAAAGGCCTAATGTTTGTGTCATCAGAATCTCAGAAGGAAGGAGAAAGAGGGTAGAACCGTAAAAGTATTCTAAAAAATAATGGCTGAAATATCCCCAAATTTGATAAAAATATATAACTATAGATTTAAGAAGCTGAGTAAATTATAAACACAAAGAAATCCATGCTAAGATACATCATGATCAAACTTTCCAAATGTAATGATAAAAAAAAATTTATTGAAAGCGGCCAGGCAGAAATGATGCATTACCTGTAAGGGGAAAATAATAGAAATAACATCTGATGTGTCATCAGAAGCCATGGATTTCATAAGGAAGTAGCATGAATTTTCAAGTGCTAAAGGAAAAGAATTGTAAACTCAGAATTCTATATCAAACAAAAGTATCCTCCAGTAATGAAGGGGACATCAAGACATTTTCAGGTGAAAAAAAACAGGATAATTTTTCATAAACAGACCTACCTTAAAAGAATGGATGAAGGCTGGGCGCAGTGGCTCATGCCTATAATCCTAGCACTCTGGGAGGCCGAGGAAGGCAGATCGCTCAAAGTCAGGAGTTCGAAACCAGCCTGAGCAAGAGCCAGACTTCGTCTCTACTAAAAGTAGAAAGAAATTAATTGGCCAACTAAAAATACATAGAAAAAATTAGCCAGGCATGGTGGCACATGCCTGTAGTTCCAGCTACTCAGGAGGCTGAGAAAGAAGAATTGCTTGAGCCCAGGAGTTTGAGGTTGTTGTGAGCTAGGCTGACGCCATGGCATTCTAGCCTGGGCAACAGAGTGAGACTCTGTCTCAAAAAAAAAAAAAAAAGAAAGAAAGAATGGCTGAAGGTAGTTCTCTACACAGAAAGAAAATGATAAAAGAGGGAAACTTGGAACATTAGGAGGGAAGAAAAAACAGTGGAAAGTACAAAACTATGGATAAATATGATAGACTTGCCTTTTTCTCTTGAGTTTTCTAGATTATGTTTCACATTGAAGCCAAAATTATAACATTGTTTAATGTGGTTCTCTATCTATGTAGCAAAAATATTTAAAGACAATTATAGGCTGGGCGCGATGGCTCACGCCTGTAATCCTAGCACTCTAGGAGGCTGAGGCGGGTGGATCACTCAAGGTCAGGAGTTCAAAACCAGCCTGAGCAAGAGTGAGACCCCATCTCTACTAAAAATAGAAAGAAAATTAATTGGCCAACTAAAATATATAGAAAAAATTAGCTGAGCATGGTGGCGCATGCCTGTAGTCCCAGCTACTCATGAGGCTGAGGCAGGAGTATCGCTTGAGCCCAGGAGTCTGAGGTTGCTGTGAGCTAGGCTGACGCCAGGGCACTCTAGCCCGGGCAACAGAGTGAGACTCTGTCTCAAAAAAAATAAAAATTAAAAAATAAAAATTAAGATAATCATAAATGGAAGAGAGTAAAGGCTCAGAGCATAGGTCAGGTTTCTATACTTTACTTGATAAAATGTCAACACCAGTAGACTGTGATAATCTATGTATATATGATTTAATACCTAGAACATGAAAAAGGTACACAGATATACTAAAAAATGCTATAAATAAATCAAAATGCAATTCAAAAATTAGTTCAGCCAGGCTCAGTGGCTCACGCCTATAATCCTAGCACCCTGGGAGGCCAAGGCAGAAGAATTGCTTGAGCTCAGGAGTTCGAGACCAACCTGAGCAAGAGTGAGACCCTGTCTCTAGCAAAAATAGAAAAATTAGCTAGGCATGGTGGCACATGCCTGTAGTCCCAGCTATTCGGGAGGCTGAGGTAGGAGGATCACTTGAGCCCAAGAGTTGGAGGTTGCAGTGAGCTATGATGACACCACTGAAATCTACCCAGGGTGACAGAGTGAGAGACTGTCTCAAAGAAAAGGAAAAATTAATTCAAGTAATCATAGGAAGGGAAGAACTAGAAAGCAGAGAAATGAAAAGCAGAGAGAACTAACAGAAACAAAAATAAAATGACAGACTTAATTCATGTAAGAAGTATGACTATACCAAATTAAATGTAGAGATTGGCAGACTAGATAAAAACATAAACCATCTATGTGCTGTCTATAAAAACTTACTTCAAATATGAAGGATATATATAATTTGAAAGTAAGAGGATGGAGGATGATATACCATGCAAACATTAATCAAAAGAAAGCTGCAATTCTGAGCAAGAAAAATTGCCAGAGGCAGAGAAAGACATTATACAGTGGTAAAAAGGTGAATCCACCAAAAAGATAGAGCAATCCTAAATATGTAGCACCAAATAACAGAGCCACAAAATATGTGATGCAATAATTAATAGAACTGAAAGGATAAATAGACAAACTCAAAATTATAGTTAGAGACTTCAACCTCCTTATTAATTATAAGACAACTAGACAGAAAGTAAGGATATAGAGGAACTCAACACCATCAGTGAAAACGATCTAATTGACTCTTATAGAACACAGAATGAAAGCACAATACATATTCTTTTCATGCACTCACAGAGTATATACTATGATAGATCATATCCTTGACCATGAAACCAACCTCAGTAAATTTAAAAAAATTGGGTCAGCTGTGGTAGGTGGTGTGTGCCTGTAATCTTAGCTACTCAGGACGCTGAATAGGGAGAGTCACTTGAGCCCAGGAGTTTGAGAACAGCCTGGGCAATGAGCGAGACCCCATCTCAATGAAAAACTTTAAAAAATGTAAAGAGTTTAAATCATATAGGGTATATTTTCATTCCACTGTGGAATCAAACTAGAAATCAATAACAGAAAGATAACAAGAAAATCTATAAATACTTGGAACATAACAAAGCATATCTATATAATTCATGGATCCAAGATGAAGTCTCAAGGGAAAGAAAGAAATATATTGAACTAAATGAAAATAAAAAGATATTAAAATTTGTGGGATGGCACTAAATCATTGCTAAGAGAGAAATTAATAGTATTAAGTGCTCACATTAGAAAAGAAGTCTCTAATCAATAATCTAAACTTTCAGCTCAAGAAACAAGAGGAGTAGAAAACTAAACCCAAAGCAAACCAAAGGGAGGAAATAATAAAGAGCAGAAATCAATGAAATTGAAAACAGTAACGAAAATCAATTAAACAAAAATACTGTTCTATGAAAAGAAAAATACAACTGACAAACTTCTAGCAAGACTGCAAAGAAAAAGCCAGAAGACCCAAATTTAAATGAATGGGATAATGAAGCAGGATATCACCACAAAACCTACAAACATTCAGAGAATTATATGGGAATAATATAAATAATTCTACACACATAAATTTGACAACTTAGATGAAATAGACCAATTTCTCAAAATATATAAATTACTATCTCACCCAACATGAAGTGGATAATTTGAATAGGCCTATAAATATTAATGAAATTTAAGAACTTTCCAAAAAAAATGTTGCTCAGATGGTTTCACTGGAGGATTTTACCAAACATTTAACAAAGAATTAACATCAGTTCTACACAATCTTTTCCAGAAAATAGAAGAGGCCAAACAGTTTAAAAAAAGAAAAAAAAAAAACAGGCCTGGCCAAAAAGTTAAAAAAAAAAAAAAAACAGGCCGGGCTTGCTCACATCTGTAATCCTAGCACTCTGGAAGACCGATGCGGGATGATTGCTCAAGGTCAGGAGTTTGAGACCAGCCTGAGCAAGAGCGAGATCCCATCTCCCCAGGCACTCTAGCCTGGGCAGCAGAGTGAGACTCTGTCTCAAAAACAAAACAAAACAAAACAAAAAAAACCACAATATTCTAGTGGTTGTGGAGCATGGGTGTGAGGCAGAGCAAACAGGATGAAAAGTAGTAACAAATAGTCTGGAGACTCTTGTCAGGTGAAAGATGATATTTGAGCCACTAGAGTTTTTGTTGTGCTGGAGAAAAGGGAACAGATAGAAGGGATGATAAGGAGGTAGAATCAGCAGGATGTCAGTGATATCCAGCTGTGTAGGAGGTGGAGGGGAGAGAGAATTCTATGATGACTCTTAAGTCTCTAGCTTGGGTGATTGAGTAAATGCTAGATGTCTCAAATAAAAGAGGCCATAGCTTAGGAGGCTGAGATGTATTAGAAGTATATAAGCCATGTTTTCCTGGTCTGCTACACCTTTGTAAATCTAAAAGATGTTTGTTTTTTGAGAATTTTGTGTAATTTCTTAAAGTCTTTTGGGATGTCTTATTGTCTATTATGAAGCCAGATAGTCAAGTAATTTTCCTTGGACTTCTTTCCTTGCCTAGCCTGGAACATCAACTTAAGAAATAAGTTTCAAAGTAATTAAAAACTGTGTGACATTGGGCCTTGATTTCTTTATCTACAAAATGACCTCTATGTTTTGTGATAATGTGGTCATAATAGTTCTGTCTCAAATTTTTATGAGAATTAAATGAGTTAATATATGTAGAGTACTTAACACATCAAGCCCCTAATAAATGCTTACTATTCCTGCTGTTACTGATAATAATAAAAATTATAGTAACAAAAAAATTAAAAGATGTTGAAATGCAATGGATATTGAAAATTATGGCCAGCTGTAGAAATGCTCTAGAGCCTATTTTCCCTCAATTTCTGTTTTCTAGTTCCTTCAGTGATCCTTAAAGAGTGGTCTGCCTATAAAGGGAAGTCACCTCAAACCCCTGAGCTGGTGTCTGCACTGACATTTCGAGAATGGACTTGCCCAAACCTCAAGAAGCTCTGGCTAGGCAAAGCAGTTGAGGACAAGAACAGAAGGATGCGGGCCTTCCTGGCCTGTATGAAGTCAGACACACCCAGTATGCTCAATCCAGCCAATGTCCCCACCCATCTGCTGCTCATGTGCTGTGTACTACGGTAAGCCATGTGACAGAGAGGCAGCCAGTTCTTTTCTCTTTTACTTTTTTGACATTTCCTTAAACAAGTGTTTTTATGGTATTTCAGGGTGGGAATATTTTTGTTTTATGTTCATCTTAGACTTCAGAAACACTGAAAATGATTGTTAGGTTAGTCTCCTCAGTTTTGATCTTTTATGTTTGGTTTTACTTTAGTTTTTGTCTACTTCACTACTCATTCCTGATCCAGTTCCCTTCTTTCCACCCATAGTCATCCACTTTTAGGTATTTGATGTGTATCCTTCCAAGCCATCTTCCATATATTTATTTAGACATGTGCACCCATGCACAGTGTCTATTATTTTTTGTATATGTAGATATTTTTTCCTTTTTTGACATGAAACATATTGTGCTGTATACCTCATTTTGTTTCTTACTTTTTTTTCACTAAATGTTATTTTTGAGATCTATTAGTATTCATATATGGTTCATTCTTTTTGAGTGCTGGATTATGTTTCATCAAATACTAATATCACGGTATTTTATTTATTGATTAATGGATAGTTATTTCCAGTTCTTTGATATTACAAACAGTGCTGTGGGGAATATCTTCATAGATGTTTCTGTCTCTCTGTGTTCCTGTGTCAGTTTATCTGAAGTATAAGCCAAGGAGCAGAATTCCTGGATCCTGTAAAATAGCACGTATATTTTTCACTATTGCCAAATTGCTCTAGGTTATAGCTGTATTACTTTATATTCCTATAAACAATACATAAGTGTTTCTATTTGTTCATATTATTCCCAGTGCTAATATTATACAACTTCTTAATTTTTGCCAATTCAGTGGATTTCAAGTAGTGTGTTTTAATTTGCACTTATTTGCTTACAGATTAGGTTAGTCTTCCGTTTTTATGCTTATTAGCCATTTGAGTTTTCTCATTCTCTGAAGTGCTTATTTATCTTTCAAAGTGGCTATTAGGTTACTTGTCTTTTTCTTGATGATTACAGAAGTTTCTTATCACATATGTGTGTGTGTATACAGACACACATATAGGAGATATCTTTTTTATATTTCTCCAAGTATTTTTTTAGCAAATCAAGGAAGAATCCAGGATGTTCAGTGTCATCTTCTGCTTGACAAGGTCTTTTCTATAGGATTCACCTTGGCTGATAAAGTGAATGGTCTGTTATTCCTGGAAATAGATTTTATTGGTGTGTTTACTGATCCAGCCCACACAGAAGAATTTGCCTATGAAAATTCTCCAGAACTTAGTCGAAGACCTTTTAAATAAAGATCATGTGATAGTTTTATATTACTAACCTGAGGGCAGTAGCATCGCAGTAGTACAGACGAAATATATCTTTAGTGGCATCCAAAAAATGTGCAAAGGGAAGCATCATAAATCAATGAGGCAGAGATGAATTTTTAAAATAATTATTGTTTAGAGAATTAGATTAGCATTTGGGGAGAAAACATGCATTTAGAGCCATGCCTCACATAAATTACAAATGGATTGATTCTAGAGATAAATGTAAAAATAAAAGATAAAAGGCAGAATAAAAACTGAACAATGATTTAACTGACTTTGGGATAGGAAAAGAATTTTTAA
Organism: Mirza zaza; assembly: GCA_008750895.1. NCBI lineage: Eukaryota > Metazoa > Chordata > Mammalia > Primates > Cheirogaleidae > Mirza > Mirza zaza. The sequence goes on along the minus strand of VSMD01027406.1, from coordinate 26,490 downwards.
AGTGAAAATAAACAGAGAAGGCTTAAGCCTGGAGCACACTAGCACTCTGGGAGGCCGAGGTGGAAGGATCGCTCAAGATCAGGAGTTCGAAACCAGCCTGAGCAAGAGTGAGAACCCATCTCTACTAAAAAAATAGAAAGAAATTAATTGGCCAACTAAAATATATATATAGAAAAATTAGCTGGGCATGGTGGCGCATGCCAGTAGTCCCAGCTACTCTGGAGGTTGAGGCAGGAGGATCACTTGAGCCCGGGAGTTTCATGCTGCAGTGAACTTTGTGCAACACACTGCACTCCAGCCTGGGTGACAGAGTGAGACCCTGTCTCAAAAAAAAAAAAAAAAGAAAAGAAAAGAAACAATGGAGGCCAGAAGGCACTGGGAGAGCTTATTCAGTGTGCTAAAATATAACACTATCAACTGTGAATCTTATATCCAGTAAAACTATATTTTAAAAATGAAAACAAAATAAAGACATTTCAAGATCAAGAAAAACTGAGATAATTTGTTGATAGCAGACCTGCCTTATAACAAATACTAAAGCAAGTTCTATAGGCTGAAAGCAAGTGACAACAGACAATAATTCAAATCCATACAAAAACAAACAATACCAGCAAAGGTAATTGTGTAGGCAATTATTTAATACAAAAGTCAGTATAACTGCATTTTTTCTCCTTTTTTCTCTTATTTGAAAAACAATTGCATAAAGCAATATGTATATAATTGTATTGTTGAGCCCATCACATATAAAAATGTAATATATTTGATGGTATCAGCACAAAGAAGGTAGGTGGGAAAAAGATGTATTGGAGTAAGAAAATGACACCAGATAGTAAATCCACACTAAGAAATTAAAAGAACCAGAAATAGTTAGGATAATATAACAACAGCTGTGAATATATACTTGCAATTCTTTTTTTCTCAACATCTTTAAAATACATAAGAGTATATAAGATAATAATTGTAACAATGTATTGTTGAGTTTGTATATACACAATAGGTACAGCAATACTCCCACAAAAAGGGGAGGGAATGGAGCTATATGGGAATAAAATTTTGATATTTCACTGGAATAAAGTTAGTATATATCTGAAGTAGATACTGTTAAGTTAATTTGTATATGATAAACCCTACAGAAAATAACCCCAAATTTTAATTTTAAAATTATTGAAGGAATTAGGCCAGGTGCCGTGGCTTACATCTGGAAACCCAGTACTCTGAGAGGCCAAGACAGGAGGATCGCTTGAGGTCAGGACTTTGAGACCAGCCTGAGCAAGAGTGAAACCCCATATTTATAGAAAAATTAGCCAGCCATGGTGCCATGTGGTCCCAGCTACTCAGGAGGCCAAAAGAGGAGGATCACTTGAGTCCAGGAGTTTGAGGTTGCACCAAGCTATAATGATGTCACTGCACTCTAGCCCAGGTGACAGAGTGAGACTGTGTCTCAAAAAATATATATATTAATGGAATTAAAATGATACACTAGAAAACATCCACCAAAAACAAAGAAGACAGTAAAGAAAGGAGTTAGAAAGGACACTTGAGACATATAAAATGCAAAATGGCAGATACAAATCTACCATATTAATAATAACATTAAGTTTGAATGTTTATAAATCCAATCAAAAGGGAGAGATTGTCAGATATGTACAAAAACGAAATCCACCTGTATTCTGTCTACAGGAGACACACTTCAGATTAAAAGATACAAGTAGGTTGAAAGTAAAAAGATACATACACAAACAACCATAAGAGAGCTGGATGACAATACTAATACCAGACAAAATAAACATTAAGACAATAAAAATATTACTAGAAACTAAAAGGAATATCTTATAATGATAAAAGGGTGAATTTATCAGGAGGATAACAATTATAAATATATGCACTTAACAGGGCCCAAAAATAGATGAAATGAAAACTGACAGAAATGAAAGTAGAAATAGATAATTCAACAATGATAATTGGAAATTTCAACACCCCACTTTCAAAAATGGATAGAACAAGTATGTAAAAGATCAATAAGGAAATAAAAGACCTGAACTATACTATAAACCAGGCATCCTCAAACTATGGCCTGCGGGCCACATGCGAGTGTTTTTGCCTGTTTGTTTGTTTACTTCAAAATAAGGTATGTGCAGTGTGCATAGGAATTTGTTCATAATTTTTTTTAAAGTATAGTCTGGCCCTCCAACGGTCTGAGGGATAGTGAACTGGCCCCCTGTTTAAAAAGTTTGAGGACCCCTGCTATAAACCAACTAGATCTAGCAGACATGTTTAGAATACTCCTCCTAACAGCAACAGAATATATTCTTTTTAAGTGCACATGAAACATTCTGCATGACAGACCATATATTAGGCCATAAGGCAAGACTTATTGAATTTAAAGGGATTAAAATAATAAAATATCACCTCTTACAACAATGAAATGAAATTAGAAATCATTAAAAAAAGGAAATACGGAAAATTCACAAATATACAAAAATTAAACACCACACTCCTATATAACTAATGGGTCAAAGGAGAAATCACAAGGGAAATTAGAAAAATACCTTGAGATGAATTAAAACAACATAAAATTTATGAGATTTAGGTAAAACAATACTGAGAGAAATTTACAATCACTTACAAAAGAAGAAAGATCTCAAATCAGTAACCTAATCTTCTACCTTAAGAAACTAGAAAAAAGAAGACTAAAACCCAAAGAAATCAAAATGAAGGAAACAATAAAGACTAGACTGGATATAAATGAAATAAATAATAGAGAAAGAATAGATAAAATTAAAACCAAAAGTTGTTTTTTAAAAAAAAAATCCAAAAAATTGATAAGCCTTTATTTAGCTAGAGTGACCAAGGAAAAAAGAGAAAAGACTCAAATTACTAATATCAGGAATGAAAAAGGGGGCATTACTATTGACTTTAGAGAAATAACCAAGAATATAAAGGAATACTATGGACAATTATATGCCAACAAATTAAATTACATAGATGAAATTGACCAATTCCTAGAATGTTACAAATTATTGACACTAACTCAGGAAGAAAGATTAATAGAAAATCTTAGAGGAACAACTAAAGAGCTCAAATTCATAATTAAAAACTTCCCAAAAAGTAAAGCCCAGGCCCAGATGGCTTTGCTGGTCAATTCTACCAAACATTTAATGAATAATTAAAGCCACTCTTTCACATATTGTTTCAAAAAATAAGAGAAAGGAACACTTCCCAATTTATTCTATGAGGCAAATATTACCTTGAAATCAAAAGTAGACAAAGACATTGCAAGATAAGAAAATTATAGAACAGTAGTCCTTACGAATGTAGATGTAAAACTCCTCAACAAAATAGTAGCAAACTAAATAAAGCAACATATAAAAACATCCTACGTAGTGGTAAAAGACTTTTCCCTCAATAATGGGAACAAGGCAAAGATAGTCACACTACCCATTCTATTCAACATTGTAGTAGAAGTTCTAACCAGCATGATAAGTCAAGAAAAAGGAGCTTGGCCGCTGAGTTGGCTCACGCCTGTAATCCTAGCACTCTGGGAGTCTGAGGCAGGAAGATTGCTTGAGCTCAGGAGTTCAAGACCAGCCTGAGCAAGAGTGAGACGCTCGTACCTACCGAAAAGAAAGAAAAAACAAATCCAGCCAGGCATTGAGGCGTGTGCCTGTAGTCCCAGCTATTCAGAAGGCTGAGGCAGAAGGATCACTTACAGCCCAGAAGTTATAGGTTGTAGTGAGTTGCAATGATGTCACTGTACTCTACCCAAGGGGTCAGAGTGAGACTCAGTCTCAACAACAACAAACAAACAAAGCAAGGCAACTGAACACTCCTTCTCACAACCTTCCACCCCTTAAATTAAAAAAAGAGAAAAGAAAAAAGAACTTTTCTGTTATAGGCCCTGGTGGTTATTGTCAAAATGGGCAAGTTCATAAAATCCAGGAAGGTGGAGCTGGTCCTGGCCAAATGGTAACCCAGAGACAAAGCCATCATCATGAAGGACTTTGATGATGGCACCTCAGGCCACCCTATAGCCATGCTCTGGTGGCTGAAATTGACCACTATCCCTGAAAAGTGACAGCTGCCATGGGCAAGAAGAACAACGTCAAGAAATCAAAGATCAAATCTTTTGTGAACATTTATAACTACAATCACTTCATGCCCACAAGACATTCTGTGGATATCTCTTTGGAAAAAACTGTGGTCAACAAGGATGTCTTCAGAAACCCTGTTCTTAAACACAGGGCCTGGCAGGAGGCCAAGGTCAAGTTCAAAGACCGGTACAGCTGGGAGGCCGAGGCAGGAAGATTGCTTGAGGTCAGGAGTTCAAGACCAGCCTGAGCAAGATTGAGACCCCATCTTTACTAAAAATAGAAAAAGTAGCCTGGTGTGGTGGCACGTGCCTGCAGTCCCAACAACTTGGGAGGCTGAGGCAGAAGGATTGCTTGAGCCCAGGAGTTTGAGGTTGCTGTGAGCTACATATTACTGACTCCACACTACTCTAGCCTAGGCAACAGAGCAAGACTCTGCCTAAAAAAAAAAAAAAGGTCTGTACAAGATAGGCAAGAACAAGTGAGTCTTCCAGAGGCTATAGTTTTAGATTTTTTGTTTGTTTGTTTCAGTCATTACAAATACAAAAAAAAAAAAAAAAAAATTCCTGAGGGGAGAAAAGGAATAAAAGGCAGAGTTATTGCAAAGGAAGAAACAAAGGACATGATCTTACATAGAGATAATTCTAAGGAATCCACTGAAGGACAATTAGAACCAATAAATAAATTTAGCAAAATCATAGGATATCAGATCAACATACAGATCAACATGCAAATATCAATTGTATTTTAGTATACTAGTGATTATTTATTCCAAAAATAAAATTAGAAAACAATCCTTTTATGATAACATCAAAAAGAATGAAATACTTAGGTATAATTTAACAAAAGAAGTATAAGATTTGTACACTGAAAACTATGAAACTGTTGAAAGAAATTATAGAATATTTAAATAAATAGAAAGGCACCTCATGTTCATGAATAAAGATAAAATATTATTAAGATGGCAGTTCTCCCTAAATTGATCTATATATGCAATGGAATCCCAAATCCCAGCTGTCTTCTTTATAGAAATTAACAAACTGATGCTAAATTAGTGTGTAAATATAAGGAACTCTGCTATAGTTTGAATTTCCCCTCTAAAACTCATATCAAAACTTAATTCTCAGGGTGGCAATATTGAGAGGTGAGGCACTAAGAGGTGCGTGGATCATGAGGGTTCTGCTCTCATGAATGGATTAATTCATTCATGGATTAATGGGTTAATGAATTAATGAGTTATGGGAGGGGAACTAGTGGCTTTATAAGAAGAAGAGAGACCTGAGATGGCATGTGAGCATGATCACCATGTGACCAGCAAGAATGCTCTGACCAGATGCAGCCCCTCGACCTTGGACTTCTCAGCCTCCATAACAGTAGAAATAAGTTCCACTGCACAGCCAAAGAAACTGTCAAGAGAGCAAACAGACAACCCACAGAATGGGAGAAAATTTTCGCAAGCTACACATCCGATAAAGGGCTGATAACTAGAATCTGTTTAGAACTTAGGAAAATCAACAACGGAAAATCAAACAAACTTATCAAAAAGTGGGCAAAGGACATGCACAGAAACTTTTCAAAAGAAGACAGAATAATTGCCAACAAACATATGAAAAAATGCTCAATATCTCTAATCATCAGGGAAATGCAAATCAAAACTACAATGAGATATTACTTATCTCCAGTGAGAATGGCCTTTATCAAAAAGTCCCAAAACAATAAATGTTGGCGTGGATGCGGAGAGATAGGAACACTCCTACACTGCTGGTGGGACTGCAAACTAGTTCAACCTCTGTGGAAAGCAGTATGGACATAACTCAAAGAGATACAAGTAGATCTACCATTCAATCCAGCAATCCCATTACTGAGCATCTACCCAAAAAACAAAAGACATTCTGTAAAAAAGACATCTGCACTTGAATGCTTATAGCAGCACAATTCACAATTGGAAAGATATGGAAACAACCCAAGTGCCCATCAATACATGAGTAGATTAATAAAATATGGTGTGTGTGTATGTGTGTGTATATATATATATATATATATATATATATATATATACACACATACCATGGAGTACTATTCAGCTATAAGAAACAATGGTGATATAGCACCTCTTGTATTTTCCTAGATAGAGCTGGAACCCATTCCACTAAGTGAAGTATCCCAAGAATGAAAAACAAACAACACATGTACTCACCAGCAAACTGGTTTCACTGATCAACACCTAAGTGGACATACAGGAATAACATTTATCGGGCGTCGGGCAGATAGGAGTGGGGAGGAGAGGATGGGTATATACATACATAATGAATGAGATGTGAATAATGAATAATGAATGAGATGGTTCTGGGGGATGGTCACGCTTGAAGCTCTGACTGGGGGGGAGAGAGGCAAGGCAACACACGTAACCTAGACATTTGTACCTCCATAATACACTTAAATAATAATAAAAAAAATTAAAAGAAAAAAAAGAAATTCCTTTTCTTTATAAATTACCCAGTTTTCAGATATTCTGTTATAAGTAACAGAAAATGGACTAATACAGACCCAGAATAGCCAAAATAATGTTGAAAAAAGAAAAAAGTTATAGATTCACACTGTATAGTTTCAAAATTTACTACAAAGCTACAGTAATCAAGACAGTAGTGTACCGAAATAAGGATAGACATATAAATTAATGGAATATATTTGAGTGTCTAGAAATATTTTAGTAGAGATGGGGTCTCGCTCTTGCTCAGGCTGGTCTCCAACTCTTGAGCTCAAACGATCCTCCTGCCTCAGCCTCCCAGAGTGCTAGGATTACAGGCGTGAGCCACCACGCCTGGCCGAGTGTCCAGAAATAAACTGCCTTTATGGTCAATTGATTTTTGGCAAGGGTACCAAGACAATTCAATGGAGGAAAGATAGGCTTTACAACAAATGGTTCTGGGACAACTGGATATCCACATGTAAAAGAATGAAGTTAAACCTCTACCTCATTCCATATACAAAAATGAACTCAAAATGTATCAGATATAAATATAAGAGCTAAAACTATAAAACTCTTAGAAGACAACAAGTCTAACTCTTGTGCCGTCAGATTAGGCAATGGTTTCTTCAGTATGATGCCAGAAGCTTAAGTTAACAAAAAGAAAAATAGGTTAGAGTAGATCAAAATTTAAAGTTTGTATGCCAGAAACAATGCCACAAATAAAGTGAAAACACAACCCACAGAATGGGAGAAAATATTTATGGATCATATATCTGTTAAGGGCTAAGTGTCTGGAATATATCAAGTATTCTTACAACTCAAACAATAAAAGACAAATATTAAGTCAATTTTTTAAATGGGTAAAATATTTGAATAGACATTTCTCCAAAGAAGATATGCAAATGTCCAACAAGCAAATGAAAAGATGATCAATGTCATTAGTCATTAGGGAAATGCAAATCACTGTTGAAGGAGATGTGGAGAAATTAGAACCCTCATACATTGCTGGTGGGAACATAAAATGACACATGTCCACACAAAAACATGTTTGCAAATGTTAATGTAAAATTATTGATAATAGCCAAAAAAGTAGAAACAAACTTAATGTCCATCAACTGGTGAATGGCTAAACAAAATATTGTATATCTATACAATAGAAATTTAAAACATTTTTTTTGTAGAAACATGGTCCTGGTATGTTGCCCAGGCTAGTCTCCAACTCTTGGCCTCAAGCAGTCCTCCTACATCAGCCTCCCAAAATGCTGGGATTACGGGGATGAGCCACCATGCCCAGCCTATACAATAGAATAATCATTCAGTTATAAAAAGGAATTTACTAGTGATTCATGCTACAGTATGGATGAACCTGGACAACATTAGGCTAAGTGAAAGGCACCAGTGACAAAAGGCCATATGTTATATGATTCTATTTATGTCAACTGTTCAGAATAGGCAAATTCATAGATATAGTGATTACTGATAGCCAGGGGCCCGGGGAAGGAGCAAATATAGAATGATTGCTAATGGATAGGGGGTTTCCTTTGGAGGTGATTTAAAATGTTGTGGAATTAGATAGTGGTGATGTTTATACAACCCCATGAATACACTAAAAAACATTGAATTGTCCATTTTTAGTAGATGAATTGCATCATATGTTAATTTTATTTCAATAAAGTTATAAAATAAAAAGTGAAATAAATAGATTTCCAGATAACCAAAGACTAAGAGAATTTATTGCTACCAATTTACCTTAAGTATTAATTGATGTCCTTCAAACTGAAAGGAAATGACACCAAATGAATAAATAATAACTACCTATAAAGGTAATTACATATATATATATATAAAGTAGTATAAATATATTTTTTCTCATTTATTCACTTAAGTGATTTAAAAGACAACTGTGTTAATCAATAATTATAAAATTGCAGGCCGGGCGCGGTGGCTCAAGCCTGTAATCCTAGCTCTCTGGGAGGCCGAGGTGGGCGGATCGTTTGAGCTCAGGAGTTCAAGACCAGCCTGAGCAAGAGCGAGACCCCATCTCTATAAAAATAGACAGAAATTAATTGGCCAACTAATATATATAGAAAAAATTAGCCGGGCATGGTGGCGCATGCCTGTAGTCCCAGCTACTTGGGAGGCTGAGGCAGCAGGATTGCTTGAGCCCAGGAGTTTGAGGTTGCTGTGAGCTAGGCACTCACTCTAGCCTGGGCAATAAAGTGAGACTCTGTCTCAAAAACAAAACAAAAAAAAATTATAAAATTGCATGTTAGGTTTACAATAAAGTTATAGTATAAGTGACAATAATAGCACAAAGGAAGGAGTAAAGAAAACTATATTGGAACAGAGTTTCTACATACTACCGAAATTAGTATTAATTAGAAGTGTGTGATAAAATGTATATTGTGATCCACAGAGCAACCACTATGAAAATAACTAAAATATAGTAAAAAACCAACATAAGAATTAAAATACTACACTGGAGAATATTTGTTGAATATAAAAGAAAACAATAAAAGAGGAACAAGCAAAAAAAGGTATGAGACCTTTAAATTTAACCATATTCACAATTACATCAAATATAAATGGATTGAACACCCCAATCAAAAGGAAGAGATTGCTAGACTGGATAAAAAGCATGAATATGCTGTCTACAAGAGATATACTTTAGTCTCAAAAACATAAATAGGTTGAAAGAAAAAGAATAGAAAAAACATAGCATGAGGGCTAGATACAGCGGCTCACACCTATAATCCTAGCACTCTCTGGGAGGACAAGGTAGGAGGATCGCTTGAGATCAGGAGTTTGAGAACAACCTGAGCAAGATTGAGACCCTGTCTCTACTAAAAATAGTAAAAATTAGCTAGGCATGATGCTGCACACCTGTGGTCCCAGCTTCTTGGGAGGCTGAGGCAGGAGGATCGCTTGAGTCTAGGAATTTGAGGTTGCAGTGAACTATGATGATGCCACTGTACTTTAGCCAGGGTGACAGAGCAAGACTCTGTCTCAAAAAAAAAAAAAAAAAAAAGGAAAATATATACCATGAGACAATAACCATATGAAAATTGTAATGGTTGTACTAATATGAGACAAAATAGACTTTAAGACAAGTAATGTTACTATAGACAAATAACATTTTATAGTGATTAAAGGGTCAATTCATCAGGAAGATATAATAATTATAAACATATGTACCCCTGATGAAAATCCTCCATTGTCATTGAGTTGAGAATGATGATCAATGACAATTGTTTAGTGATGAATTTAGACCCTTACTTAACACTATAATTACTCAAAATGGATCATAGACCAAAAGTAATAGTTAAAACTACAAAACTTATAGAAGAAAACAGAAAATTTTCAATGACTTTGGGCTGGGCAAAGATTTCTTAGAAAATATACATATATATGTGTGTATATATATATGTGATTTGATCAAAATATAAAACTTTCTTACATTTCAAAAGCCACCATTAAGAAACTGAAAAAATGTCCTGAACATGAGTAAAATTTTTTTTCATAAAGAAAAAAAAGAAACTGAAAAAGACAAGCCACAGACTGGAGTAATATTTACAAATCGTAAATCTGATAAAGGACTTATATCCAGAAAATATACAAATCTCTTATAAATCAATAATAAGAAAACAAACAGCCTAACTAAAAAATGAGTAAAAGGTGTGAATAGACATTTCACCAAGGAAGATATAGGATTGGAGCATAAACATGAAAAAATTTTTAACTTCAGTAATCATTAGGGAAATGTAAATTTAAACCACAATGAAATACCACTTCAGTCAGCTAGAATGATTATAATAAAAAAGACAATAACAAATGTTGGTGAGGATGTGGAGAGACTGCAATTCTCTCGTACTGATGATGGGAACTTGAAGTGGTATGATTACTTTGGAAATTGGTATTTACTTAAAAGATTAAACATAAATGTATCATATGACTCATTTATTTCAGTCCTAGGTATCTATCAAAGACAATTTAAAGGCTTGTACATGAATGTTCACAGAAGCATTATCATAATAGCCAAAAATGGAAATAACTCAAATATCTATCAATTGGTAAATGGATAAACATAATGTGGTATGTCTATCAATGGAATATTATTCAACAATAAAATCAAAACTACTGATATAGGCCAGAGCACGAATCAACCTCCAAATCATGCTAAGTGTTGATGAAAGAAATCCAAAAAGATCTAAAAAAATGGAGAGTTTATGGACTAGAAGACTCACTATAGTAAAGATGTCATTTCTCTCCAAATTGATCTAAAGGCTTAATGCAAGATTTTTTGCTTTAGATGAACTTATTGTATATCAAACATTTTGATACACATCAAAATGTATATCAAAAAGCACAAACTCTTACAATAGCCAAAACAATCCTGAAAAAAAGTGGAAGAATCACTCTTCCACAATCACCCAATATTGAGGCTTACTATGTAGCTAAAGTATTTGAGATAGTGGTATATTTGCTAAGGAATAAATACATAGATCAGTGGAACAAAATAAAATACCCAGAAATAGAACTACACAAATATGTTCAACTGATTTTTGACAAAGGTGCAGAAATAATTCATTAGACAAAGGATAGCCTTTTCAACAAATTATTTCTTCTTTTTTTTTCTATGGTGACAACAAATGGTGCTGGAGCAATTGGACATCTATAGGCAAAAAAATGAATGTTGACCTAAACCTCAGACCTTATACAGAAAATTAACTCAAAACACAAAACTATACAACTTTTAGGAGGAAAAAAAATCATAGTAAATATTCAAGATCTAGGGCTCGGCAAAGAGTTCTTAGACTTGTCACCAAAGACACACTGCATAAAATGGGAAATTGATAAATTGGACCTCATCAGAATTAAAAATATTTTCCCTTGAAAACCCCATGTAGCCCGGAGCGGTGGCTCATGCCTGTAATCCTAGCACTCTGGGAGGCCGAGGCTGAAGGATCCCTCAAGGTTAGGTGTTCGAAACCAGCATGAGCAAGAGTGAGACCCCGTCTATACTAAAAATAGAAAGAGATTAATTGGACAACTAAAAATATATAGAAAATATTATGCATTCCAGTGTGGCTGAGGCTGAAAAAAAAAGAAGAAATTATAATTAAAAAAAAATTTTTTTTTAAATAAAAGAAAAAATAGCCAGGCATGGTGGCGCATGCCTGTAGTCCCAGCTATTTGTGAGGCTGAGGCAGGAGGACTGCTTGAGCCCAGGAGTTTGAGGTTGCTGCAAGCTAGGCTGACGCCATGGCACTCACTCTAGCCTGGGCAACAAAGTGAGACTCTGTCTGAAAAAAAAAAAAAACCCATGTAAAGAGGATAAGAAGACAAGCTACAAACTGGGAGAAAATGTTTGCAAACCAAATGTCCAACAAAGGACTAGTATCTAAAACATATAAGGAACTCTCAAAACTCAACAGTAAAAAAAGCCCCAATAATCCAACTAGAAAATGGGCAAAAGACATAAATACACATTTCACTGAAAAGCATATACAACAGCAAATAAATGCATGAAAAGATGTTGAAAATCATTCGCCATGAGGGAAATACAAATTTAAACCACAAAGACTTATCGCTACACACTTTTCAGAATGGCTAATATAAGAAACAGTGATAAAACCCAATGCTAGGGAGTATGCAGAGAAACTGGATCACTCATACATTAGTGATAGGAATGTAAAATAGTACAGCCACTTTGGAAAACAATTTAGCAGTGTCTTTAAAAACTATCATACAGCCCAGCAATTGTACTCTTGGGCATTTACACCAGAGAAATGAAAATTTATGTCCCCACAGAAACCAGTTAATGAATGTTCATAGAATCTTTATTCTTATTGGCGCCAAACTGAGGCCAGACGCGGTGGCTCACGCCTGTAATCCTAACACTCTGGGAGGCCGAGGAGGGCGGATTGCTGGAGGTCAGGAGTTTGAAACTCCTGAGCAAGACCCCATCTCTGCTATAAATAGAAAGAAATTAATTGGCCAACTAATATATATAGAAAAAATTGGCCGGGCATGGTGGTGCATGCCTGTAGTCCCAGCTACTCAGGAGGCTGACGCAGGAGGATCGCTTGAGCCCAGGAGATTGAGGTTGCTGTGAGCTAGGCTGACACCATGGCACTCACTGTAGCCTGGCCAACAAAGCGACACTCTCAAAAAAAAAAAAAAAAAATAGCGCCAAACTGGAAACAACCCAGATGTTTTTCAATGGATGAATGGTTCATCTGTTATACATACCATGGAATTCTACTCAGCAATAAAAAACAGCAAACTATTGATTAAAAAAATGAATGAATCTTGAGGGAATTATGCTAAGTAAAAATAAAAAGCCAATCTTAAAAGGTTATATACTATTTGATTCCATTTATATGACATTGTTAAAATTGTAAAATTATGGAAATGGAGAACAAATTAGTGATTGCCAGGGATTAGGAATGTGAGTGGAGTGGGGTAAGGTGACAGATGTGATTATAAAAGGTAACTTGATGTCTCAGATGGAAGTAGCTCTGATGACTATGTCGCCCCTCCTTCCATAGATATGGAAGGGAAATATTGAGAGTGGGAAATATGTGACAGAGGGAATGGCCTGAAAAAAAAAAAAACAGCAAAAATATTTTCAGTCTCTTTAACACATCCTGCACTCCTTTTGGAGAACGAAATCCTACATCCCTGCCTCAGGCCAGTGGTTGGGATGGGCAGGATGAGTCTTTTTTATTTGTGCTAAAGGAGATGGCTCAACCCTGACCTAATAAAGGGAGGTCCTGGGTGGAGGTCATTGGATTAAAAGCTCTGTATTTCTGCTTATTGGGAGGATGATGTCATTTCAGACAGGAGCTTCAATCCTCCTCCTTTGCTGGCAAAGTAATAAAATGTCTCTTTCCTTTCTCTCCCCCTTCCCCCCAAAAATTAACTTGATGGATCCTCCTAGTGATGGGACTGTTCTATATCTTGACTGGATCAATGTCAATATCCTGGCTATGATATTGTACTATAGTTGTGCAAGATATTACCATTAGGAAAACTTGGTAATGTATTCAAGGGATCTCCCCTTTTTTTTCCTTACAATTGCATGTGAATCTACAATAATATCAAAATAGAAAGTTTAATCAAAACAAAAATTATGCTAAGGAAAGAAGTCAGACAGAAAAAACTACATATTTTGTTATTCCATTTATATGAAATGTCCAGAACAGGCAAATCTATAGAGATAAAAAAGTAGGTTAGTGATTGCCTTAGGTGGGAATGGCAAATGACTATACACGGTCATGAAGGATCTTTTGGGAACAGCGCAAATGTTCTAAAACTCAATTGTAGTGATAGTTATACAACCCTGTAAATTTACTAAAAATTATTGAGTTGTGATAGATTTATAATGGATGAATTTTATGGTATATAAATTATACCTCAGTAAAGCTTTTTAGGATAAGTTTCTGTCTATGCTAAAATTATTCTAAATAGGCCAGATGTGGTGGCTCACTCCTATAATGCTAGCACTTTGGGAGGCTCAGGCGGGAGGACTCCTTGAGGTCAGGAGTTCGAGACCAGCCTGACCAGCCCAAGACCCCGAGACCCCGGGTATACAAAAAGTAGATAAATTAACTAGGTGTGGTGATCTGTGCCTGTAGTCCCAGCTACTCAGAAGGATGAGGCAGGAGGATAGTTTGAGCCCAGAAGTTTGGGGTTACAGTAAACTATGATGATACCACTGCACTCTAGCCCAGGTGACAGAGTAAGACCTTGTCTCAAAAAAATAAAATTAGAAAAAATTATTGCAAAATAAAAACTTTATTTTAAAAGTGAGTAGTATTAAAGAAAAAAATGAAGACAGCCCTACCTCAAAAAAGTTAAGATTATTAATAAAAGGGTGAAGATAAATAACTGACTGTATTTTTGTGCCAAAATACATAAAATTTAAAAAAATGACAAAGTGGAGAAATATTTGCAGCAGTTAGAACACTGTGTTAATATTGTCAATACATAAAGCCTTAGATACTAGAACTCCAAATGGGTAAATGATACACTCTTCAGACCCATTTGCTTATAAGAAACAGAGATCACTCTAGTTATCTTATATTAAATATATAATAGGTAGTCTCCTAGTCATGCAAGGACAAAAAAAGTGGTGCACATAGGGAATGGTCCTGGAAAGGCAGAAACAGAGACTGCCCACTCTCTCATGGGCCTGTGTAGGTAGCTCTTTCCATATGTCTGTTTGGTGTCTGCATCTCTTAGCTCACATTCTCAAAACGTGGATTGGCAAGCCATGGATTGGTTTGACTTGGGCTGTCCATCACTTGTCTAAATAGCTGTAAGTATTATAAAGATAGGGCTTTAGGCTGGGCATGGTGACTCATGCCAGTAATCCTAGCACTCTGGTAGGCCGAGGCAGGATGATTGTTCAAGGTCAGGAGTTCAAAACCAGCCTTAGCAAGAACGAGACCCCCGTCTCTACTAAAAATAGAAAGAAATTAATTGGCCAACTAAAATATATAGAAAAATATTGCCGGGCATGGTGACTCATGCCTGTAGTCCCAGCTACATGAGAGGCTGAGGCAGGAGGATTGCTTGAGCCCAGGAGTTTGAGGTTGCTGTGAGCTAGGCTGATGCCACGGCACTCTAGCCCGTGCAACAGAGTGAGACTGTCTCAAAAAAAATAAATAGATAAAATAAAAAAATAAAATAAAGATAGGGCTTTATATTATCTTAGAAAGAGGTATAGACAGAACAGACAAATTAACTAATATGTCTATGATAGACATAGACTAGTCATAGAAGTAAGTGAGTGTTTGGAAAAATTTGCATCTTCACCCTTAGTAATCAAAGCAACAAATTTACGCCTGGCGTGATAGGTCACGCTTGTAATCCTAGCACTCTGGGAAGCTGAGGTGGGAGGATTGCCTGGGGCCAGGAGTTTGAGATCAGCCTGAGCAACATAGCATGATTCCATCTCTACAAAAAAAAAAAAAATAGAAAAATTAGCTGGGCATGGTGGCGCATGCCTGTAGGCCCAGCTACTCGAGAGACTGAGGCAAGAGGATTGCTTGAGCCCAGGAGTTTGAGCTATGATGATGCCACTGTACTCTAGCCCAGGCAACAGAGTGAGATCACATCTCAAAAAAAAAAAAAGAAAAGAAGAAAAGGAAACTTTTAAATATGAGGGACATATTTTGGCCATTAAATCATCAAATATTAACAATAACAGTCCATGCTGACATACTGCTGGGAAATAGGGTGTAAATTGGGTCTGGAAACTAGTCTGTAAAACAATTTTGCTATGTGTATTAATGACATTCAAAATGGACATAACCTGTGACCTAATCAGTCCACTTCTAGGAATCTATCCTAAGGGAATGAACGATCAGATATAGGCAAGATTTAATATGTGACTATCTTTGTAGTATTATTTATAATGAAAGAAAAGGTATAAATAGTAAATTATAGGAATGTTTAAGGAAATTAATATATCCACATAATGAACAAGCAGTCATTAAAAATCATGTTTTTGGGCCGGGCACAGTGTCTCACACCTATAATCCTAGCACTCTGGTAGACCAAGGCAGAAAGATTGCTTGAGGTTGGTTAGGAGTTTGAGACGAGCCTAAGCAAGAGGGATACCTTGTCTCTACCAAAAATAGAAAATATTAGCCAGGTGTGGTGGCATGCGCCTATGGTCCCTGCTACTCAGGAGGCTGAGGGAGGAGAATCGCTTGAGCCCAGGAGTTTGAGGTTGCAGTGAGCTATGATGGTACTGCACACTATCTAGCCCAAGCAACAGAGTGAGACCCTGTCTCAAGAAAAAGAAAAAAAAAGAATAAAGAAAGAAAAGCAAGTTACAATGCCCTGT
Source organism: Mirza zaza (assembly GCA_008750895.1). NCBI lineage: Eukaryota > Metazoa > Chordata > Mammalia > Primates > Cheirogaleidae > Mirza > Mirza zaza. The sequence continues at coordinate 10,073 of VSMD01027406.1, read as the reverse complement.
ATATGGTATTAAAGAGAAAATTGAGAATTGAGTTGCTAGGAAGAAGCCAAAATCATAACAATCTTTACAGTGGTTCTATCTGAATAGTAAGATTATGAATTATTTCGTTTTTAATTTTTCATTTTCTTTACACTTTTTTTGCTTTTTTAGCATTTTTATGAATCTAAATGAACGTGAACTTTTGTAATATACTTTCATATATAGCATACATTTATAAATGTTACTTAAAGGATGTGTGCTATAAATAGAAAGAAATTAATTGGCCTACTAAAAATATATAGAAAAAATTAGCCAGGCATGGTGGCGCATGCCTGTCCCAGCTACTCGGGAGGCAGAGGCAGTAGGATTGCTTGAGCCCAAGAGTTTGAGGTTGCTGTGAGCTAGGCTGATGCCACGGCACTCACTCTAGCCTGGGCAACAAAGTGAGACTCTGTCTCAAAAAAAAAAAAAAAAAGATGTGGAATAAAAGGGAGATTACCAAATATTAAAGCATATTTAAAATTTAAGTCAGTATGATACTGGTATGAGAAATAAACATAGGGAATATAGGGTAGAAACAGACCTTTGTATGTATGAGAATTCAATATATGATAAAAGGAGGGCTTCACCAAATCTTAAAGGAAGGATTATACTATAATTGGGTCAGTTTTAAATGGTAACCAAGAGTGCCTGCTGAGTGCTTTTATGTGTTTTCTCTTCTTTATTTATTTTACTTGCCTTTTGAGATGTAGTTAGTATCATCCTCATTCTAGATATAAGCAAACTAAATCCCCTAGTGGTTAAAGCAATTGCCCAGAGTCACATAGAAAAGGAGTAGTGGAATCTAGATTAGAACCAAGGATGTCAGCCTCCAAGTTTGTATTCTTTGTCACTACATTCTATGTATATAAAGTTCATAGCAAGGTGTCTAAAATATCAGAGGCCTTTAGTAAATGTTATTCATGTGTATAACATAGTTTACTGCATATATTATAATAGAATATATAATGTTCATATATAGTATGTATAATAATATAACTACTACTAATAGTAATAATAAAAATGTTATATTGTCATTGAGATTGAGGAAGTTCCTTGGGAAATAAGTAACACAATAGTTTTTCCAGAGAAAATCCACACTGGAGTTATATAATTCCAAAAATTACACATGATAAGCATCACTAAATATTGGTTGATTTAGTAATTATTATTTTCTGCTGCCCCATTTCTGAGCCTCTTGCTCCTCTGACTCATTGTACCATACATTCTGTCTCATAATTCATTCAAGACTAGTTGAATAGCAGTGCTGGTCCAAAGATAGCACTAGTATTTCCTTTTGAATGTCCTGACTTTGGCTCATTTGTTTAGCAAACATTTATTGAGCACTCACTCTGCCACATACTATATTAAGATAAGAGTGACATTTAAAATTACAAATTAACATTAAAGTATAAGCCAAACAAAAGTTTTCAAGCCCTAGGAAATTAAATGTTCCCTCTTCTATGGAGCTTTTTGTGATTCCCCCAGGTAAATTCAGTCGCTCTCTCAGAGCACCCCTAACAATCTGTTCAACTCATAAAATCATACCCTTGTGTTGTATTAGTCTTTCTGTAGCTTGCCTCTCTCCCACACTTGACTCTTTTAAGAGCTCCTTTAGGTCAGGTTTTCTTGCACAGTGGTCAGAATGTGACCAGTACAATTCTACTTTGGAGGATGTATTTTTGTTGAGTTTTGTTTTGTTTTGTTTTTTGTTTGACATGACCTGATTGATGCATCCAATCACTCTTCCAACAAGTATTTGCTGATACCTATTCTATGCCATGTACTATGCTAGATAGTTCATAATAAATAAGAAATAATGACAACAAACAAGGGGCAACAAGCAAGGTAAACCTCATGAAAATTCACATGGGCACTTGAAAAGAATATATTAAATATTTTCTTTGTACAAAGTCAATCAAGCATTTAAACCTTATTTATTATATTAATATTATTCAAATGTTTTGTGGCTTTAAACTTATTTTAGGTATATTTTACATGTCATAGCTTGATGGTGGTATATTAAAGTCTCCTACTGTAATTACATTTGTTTTCTTCTATTTTTGCTTTACATTTTGCCAACAAAATAAGATGGAAAGATTAAAAATGAAAGAATGGGCAAAGGGCTCATTGTCTTGTGGTCCTTCAGGGAGCTAAGGACATAGACTTTGTACGGATGTATTTTTTTCATCTCTCTCTCCCCCCCTTCCTCTTTCTGCATTCTCAGTATCTAGAACAGTAAGGCATAGTCAATTTATGGACATTCAATTGAAGTACTCATCAATGTCATCTAGCCATCTGCCTGAGCCAGAATTCTAAGTCTTAGACTCTTTCCTTTTCTTCAGTCTCTTCCCATAAATTCCATGACCAAATCCTATGGATTTATCTCCTTAATAACTCTGATCTTTGTCACCTGGTCTCCTCCATCCCCTCAGCCTTTGTTCAGTTCTTCTTTGGCCACAGATTGCTGTAGTCACCTCTCAACTGGTATCCATGCCTTGTCTCTTCCCCTCTGAGCCAATCAATATCACTCTCCTGGTTAAATGTTTTCCTACAATTGCATTGTGAAGGTCCAAATGCTTTAATCCTGGTTTTGAGACTCTTCATGATCTGGCCTACTTTCTAATCTCACCTCCTTTCACTCCAAACATGCTTAGCTTCAGCAATATGGAATCTGGTGCATCATGCTGAACCATAGCTCCATTCCTTCACACATACTCTTTCGTTAACCTAGAATATCCTTTCCTCATCTTTTGTCTTACTAAATTCTATGGGCCATTTGAAACTTAGCTCCTGCTGACTTTTTTGAGGATGTGCTCCTTCACCCTTACAGTCGTAGCCCTCTTCTATGCTCTCGTAGCACCCTGTGTGTTCTTCTGTCTTGGTACTTAACATGTTGTCATGTCATTGTTGATGTACATGGCTGTCTCCTCTACCACTCAGACTGCAAGTAACCAACGCAGAGATTCTTTTTATTTCATTCAGTTGGAATTGCCAAAACCTAGCCTTTAGGATGGCTCATGATAGGTTCTTAGCTAATAAGTATTTTTGACATGAATAAATGTACTTTTGTGGCCTAATAACAATGCTTTTATTTTTCTAGATATATGGTTCAGTGGCCAGGTGGCCGAATCCTGCATCGCCATGAGCTAGACACCTTCCTTGCACAGGCAGTGTCTACTCAGCTTTACGAACCAGATCAACTACAAGAACTCAAGGTGATTTGAACCATCCTCATTTAAATTATTTCTTTTATGAGCTTATAGCTCTACTTTAGGTCTTTTTTTCCTAGAGCTGGGGAGAAGAGTAAGTTCTGCATGTAAGTGTTTGATTTAATTTAACCAAATATTTGTGTCTATTAATAAAACTACGAAGTGCCTGCTACATTGCTGCCATACTGATAGATGGGAATGGACACAGAAAAGATAGATATTGTGCAAGGCAAATAAATCGTGGCCCATAGACCATGGTAAGGTTTCTAACTCCTACAAGATACACTACAGGGAACTTATTATCCTGGTATCCTCTGTTTTTCTGAGTAAATGTCCACTCCCCCTTTTAATAATAGGTATTGGGAATTAGGAGGGAGTATAAAAAAGCGTAAGGAAGAAAATCCACCCACTGAAGGCAGTAGAACATAGTGGTATAGAGGATAGCATCTGAAGCTAGACTGCCTTAACTTTGAATCCTGGCTTCATTACCTCCTAGCTATGTGACCTTGGGCAGGTTACTTGTCTAGCTTCAGTTTCCTTACTTGTAGGATTATGAGAATGTTAAGTAAAAGAATCTGCAAAAAAGAACAGTTTCTGACATATTTTAAATACTCGGTACTCAATAAATATAGCTATTAATGCAGAATACCCCTCCCCTGACTTCACTAGCCATGTTCCTTTGAGGCTGTAGGGTAAAGTAGAAGACCAAGTTCGATAAGACTTGCAAAATTTTAATTTAAATGAGGTCAACTAAGGGAAAGATGAAACAGTGTAAGATAAACAGTGAGTGGTTCCTATTTGCAATAAATGTAGTATTGCTTGGTTCTAGAGCAGCTGCTAATGCTAGTACACACCTAGGAGAGGTGCAAATACATCTCCTTTTCTTGTTAAAGCCATCTTCTAACACACTAGCTTAAAATAACCACTGTGGAAATTTTCTTCCAGTGTTTATCATGCCCTTTTATGTAATTGCAATATTGTTTTTGTAATTATATATTATGTTTTTTCATTTAACATAGCACATGTTTTCTTTTTTCTTTTCTTTTTTTTTTTCGAGATAGAGTCTCACTCTGTTGCCCAGGCTAGAGTGCCATGGCATCAGCTTAGCTCACAGCAACCTCAAAGTCCTGGGCTCAAGCAATCCTCCTGCCCCAGCCTCCCGAGTAGCTGGGACTACAGGCATGCGCCACCATGCCTGGCTAATTTTTTCTATATATATTTTTAGTTGGCCAATTAATTTCTTTCTATTTTTAGTAGAGATGGGGTCTCACTCTTGCTCAGGCTGGTCTCGAATTACTGAGCTTAAACGATCTGCCCACCTTGGACTCCCAGAGTGCTAAGATTACAGGCGTGAGCCACCGCACCCAGCCAGCACATGTTTTCTATGTCTTAAAAAATTTTAGTAGGCCGGGCATGGTGGCTCATGCCTGTAATCATAGCACTCTGGGAGGCTGAGGCAGGAGGATCTCTTGCGGTCAGGAGTTCGGGACATGCCTGAGCAAGAGCAAGACCCTGTCCCTACTAAAAATAGAAAGAAATTAGCCAGCCAACTAAAAATAGAAACAAAAAATTAGCAAGGCATGGTGGTGAGTGCCTGTAGTCCCAGCTACTCGGGAGGCTGAGGCAGGATGATTTCTTGAGGCCAGCAGTCTGAGGTTGCTGTGAGCTAGGCTGATGCCACGACACTCTAGCCCAGGCAATAGAGTGAGACTGTCTCAAAAAAAATTTAGTAAATAATATTTTATCATATGGATGTATTATTTAATTATTATAATGTTGATGATTTAGATTATTTTCAGTTTTCCCTATTATGCATGTTATAATCAACATCTTTTTTTTTATTTTAATTTTTTGATTTTTTCCAGCATATTATGGGGGTACAAGTTAAGGTTACATATATTGCCCTCGCCCCCCGCCCCCCGAGTCAGAGCTTCAAGCGTGTCCATCCCCCAGTTTATGATTAGCATCTTTATGCATAGAGCTTTATTCACATCTTTATTTCTATACAATAGATCTTTTTTTTTTTTTTTTTTTTTTTTGAGACAGAATCTCACTCTGTTGCCCGGGCTAGAGTGCCATAGCATCAGCCTAGCTCACAGCAACCTCAAACTCCTGGGCTCAAGCAATCCTCCTGCCTCAGCATCCCAGGTAGCTGGGACTACAGGCACGCGTCACCATGCCCGGCTAATGTTTTCTATTTTTAGTTGTTTGGGTAATTTCTTTCTATTTATAGCAGAAATGGAGTCTCGCTCTTGCTCAGGCTGGTCTCGAACTCCTGAGCTCCCAAAGTGTTAGAATTATAGGCATGAGCCACTGCACCTGGCCTATTTCTATAGAATAAATTCTTAAAAGTAGAATTTCTGAGTCAACAAATGTGAACATTTTCGAGGGTCTTGACACATATTGTTTAATTGTAATATACAGTCATCACCAGATTTATATGAGTTCCTGTTTATTTCACTGCATCTGCATCAGCATTGAGTATTCTTTCAGTCTTTACTTTTTTAATTTTTTCTAATTCGATAGGCAAAAATTAAAGGTATCTCAAGTTGGTATCTTTTTAATGCTGTGGTGAGTACCTTTCAAATCATCTAATGGAAAGACATGAATAAAAGCTGCTTGTGCACTCAAATGTCTATATTGAAGGGCAACATGTTCAAATTTAACTGGAAGAATCATCATGACAGGAATAAAAGTAAATGTTATTAATAGTAGTTTCTTAGTAGTAATTTTTCCTCTGTGATGGTTTCAGATTGAGAAACTGGATGCCCGAGGGATCCAGCTTGCTGCCCTCTTCATGAGTGGGGTCGACACAGCTCTGTTCGCTAATGATGCCTGTGGCCAACCAGTCCCTTGGGAGCACTGCTGCCCCTGGATTTATTTCGATGGCAAGCTGTTCCAGAGCAAGCTAATTAAAGCAGGCCAAGAGCGAGTATCCCTGGTTGAGCTCTGTGATGGCCAGGTACCAGCATGTTGGGTAGCTGCTAAGGGCCAGTTCTGATTTGCTGTGGAGATGAATGAGCAGGGAGGAGAAAAGAGCAGAGACATTGGGGAGGGAGGGAGCAAAAGTAGGAGAAAGTGTCTGACCTGAACATAACTTAGTCGATAGTGGTCCCAAAGGCCCATAGTCTGGTGTGTACATGTTATAAAATCATATGTTGGAAAGTTTTTTCATGAGCTTGAAGTTTTCTTACCCCATTTGTTACTCCAAGTATTTCTTCCCCATGGAATACTCAGATATACTATACGCCTTTCCTCCAACTTAAGAGTAAAGAAATTCATTTCCTTTATTTACAAAAACTGTAAATCTCTTTTACAAATGATGATATTTCTTGTAAAGGACTATATTTGGAACTAGAAGAGGATAGTAAAGTAGATGACAGAGTAGAGGCAGAGGACTTTTTAAAATGAAACCTTGGATAAAGTGAGAGAAGGCAGGGGGAAGGAAATCTTACTCCTTTATCCATTTTCTGGGGAATGAGCTGAGGGACTAGAACAGAGGTCGGCAGACTACTCAGCCTACCTCCTGTTTTTTGTAATACAATGCACCCCCTGCTTTTGTAAATAACATTTTATTGGAACACAGCCACATTCATTCACTAACATACTGTCTATGACTACGTTCATGCTACAATGGCAGAGTGGAGTAAGTGTGACAGATATTATGGCCTACAAAGCCTAAAATATTTACTGTCTGGCCCTTTTCAGACGTTTGCTGACCTCTAGACTAGAGGTATGGGCTTTTCCTGGACAGAGCTCAGAGTCTCCGATCCTGAGTATGGGGAAGAAAGTTAAAAGGCTTTTTATTTGTCAGATTTTTGTTCTTTTACCTAATTCTGTTACCTCTCCTTTAAAAAAAGTGACCTAGACCAATGCTAGCCATGTAATAGACCATTAGTAAATCCTTATTGTTATATTTATCTTCCTTGACTTAGTCAATGCACCTCACAAGCCTTGGTCAGAACTGATATGATGTCATGTGTAGAGTGGAGATTTTAGTGCCAGATAAGCTTCCTGAGTATGTAGCCTTAAACCATTTAATTATAGGCCTCAATTTCTTAATGGAAATAGAATTATGAGACTGTACCTAGATTGCTCAATACAATACTGTGCCTGAAACATGGGAGAAGTTCAAAAAGTGGCAGCTGCTATTATTATTGTGCTCCTCATTTGAAGGCTAACCTGGCAACCAAAGTGGAAAAGATGAGACAGAGTATCCTTGAAGGAGTCAACATGAATCATCTACCGCCTTCTGCTCTACTTCCATCACCTACTTTTGTGCCTCCCATGGTGCCTTCTCTCTACTCTGTTTCACTTTATTCCCGAGCCATGGGCTCTATGCCACCTCCTCCTCAAGGAAGGAGCCGGGGCTTTGCAGGTCAGTACCTAAGAAAGAGGTATTTGCCATCCTCAATTTATTTCATAATAACCAATCCAGTAATTATTGCCAGACACAGAAGCAACAGTTTTCATATATATCTTATAATCATATATTAATACTTTCTGTGTTGTGTAGTGGTAGTATAAAGAGCAGTTTATATCCATTTTGACTTCCTAGACCACTCTCCATAGAGTTGGTTGGTCCTTAGGGATTTGACTCTCACCAACCAAATTCATGAAGTGATAGATGGTGAAACCAGAAGCCACTTTATTACTTTTGAGAATAACTCATATGAACTGAATCTTCATGATTGCTGTTAGTTCATTCCTTCCCCTATAGGCAGATGTACACAGGAGCTTGTAGGAAGAGCAATGGAGTAAATGGCCAGTGTTGGCAGATAACGATAGCTTGATGTACCCATCTCCACTCTGGGGGTAGACCTGACACAATTCCTTTCCTTCACCTCTAGAAGCATGGAGAGAAATAAGTCACTGACCATGCCCCCAAAAGGATTGCAGTTTAGTGAGGAAAACAAATACATACACACATACATACACACATACATACACACATACATATACATACATATATACATATGTATAAATTATGGTGATACCTGAGCTACCACTTAACCATGAATAGATAGTCATGCTTAGGTAGTTCAGATACTTATCTTGATAATTCAAACAATGTGTCCTTGGTGAAACAGGATATTTTAATGGGGGCATTTTAACATGAAATAGCAAGATTTTGTGATTGGGTGAGGGTGTCATTGCTGTGGTTGAAAGTTTGTTGTCTATTGCTCCTTGCTTTAAAAATAATAAAGCTAGAAGTTGAAGTTAGTCTTTTAATGTCATAAAATTCCATATGTGTGTTTAGCTGGAGGCTGGGCTTAGATGAGCAGCATGAAAGTCTGCTCTGGTAACTCCTTATTCAGTAAAGTGAAGATCAAGTCTTACATCCGGAGAGCCAGTCATTTCATCCTATTTATTTATTTATTTATTTATTATTTATTTTTGAGACAGAGTCTCACTCTGTTGTCTGGGCTAGAGTGCCATGGCATAAGCCTAGCTCATAGCAACCTCAAACTCCTGGGCTCAAGCAATTCTTCTGCCTCAGCCCCCCAAGTAGCTGGGGACTACAGGCATGTGCCACCATGCCCGGCTAATTTTTTTTATATATACTTTTAGTTGGCCAATTAATTTCTTTCTATTTTTATAGTAGAGACGGGGTCTCGCTCTTGCTCAGGCTGGTTTCAAACTCCTGACCTTGAGTGATTCTCCTGCCTCGGCCTCCCAGAGTGCTAGGATTACAGGCATGAGCCACCACGCCCAGCCCCTCTTTTAGATGACTTTATAGATCCCTTCTCTGATTCTTTGTGTGTTGATTTTATCATGTAAATCTCAGAAGACAGCTTTAATTAAGGCCAAGTTTTCGAGAGGTCACCAATGCCCCAGTTACCAGTGATGCTTTGTTTCCAGTTACTGCTGGTTCATAAGGAGCCGTTGCCTTCTGAAAGGCCACAGAAGAATCCCCAAATGCAAGTGTTTCTTGTCCCTCTTAGGAATAGCTATCACCCTAGTAGTTCCTTGGACTCTAAATTTTTATATAAGCGAAGAGTTCTTTACTAACAACCCACTAAATGAGTTAAGGATTATTAACATTTGGTTTCTTTCCATAAACTAAAATGAAAGGGCTATTAGAACTCCTTATTCTATAAACACTTTTTTTTTGTGCTTAATTACAGAAACTCGACTGTGCTTGTAAGCTTGCAGACATAGTTGGAATTTCCTCTGTTTATGCCATCTGTCTTGAATTGGTTCTGGTTTCTACCTGTTCTTGCTTTTTAATTATAAATTACTATTTTTTTTTTTTCTTTTTGAGACAGAGTCTCACTCTGTTGCCCGGGCTAGAGTGCTGTGGTGTCAGCCTAGCTCACAGCAACCTCAAACTCCTGGGCTCAAGCAATCCTCCTGCCTCAGCCTCCCGAGTGGCTGGGACTACAGGCAGGCGCCACCATGCCCGGCTAATTTTTTCTATATATATTAGTTGGCCAATTAATTTCTTTCTATTTTTAGTAGAGATGGGGTCTCACTCTTGCTCAGGCTGGTTTCAAACTCCTGACCTCGAGCAATCTGCCCGCCTCGGCCTCCCAGAGTGCTAGGATTATAGGTGTGAGCCACCGTGCCCGGCCATAAATTACTATTAATTTCATTATTATTTTTTTTAATTTCAGCATATTATGGGGGTACAGATTTTAAGGTTTCAATAAATGCCCTTTCCCCCCTCCCCCCACAAGTCTGAGTTTCCACCCCAGATGGTGCACATCTCACTCATTATGTATGTATATACCCGCCCCCCTCCCCCCTCCCCCCTCCCGCCTGCCCAGTACCCTATTACTGTAGTACGTATGCGTCCACTTAGGTGCTGCTCAGTTAATACCAGTTTGCTGGTGAATATAT
>VSMD01027392.1:1464-27850 GCA_008750895.1 Mirza zaza | reverse complement strand
CCTGTGATCCTAGCTCTCTGGGAGGCCGAGGTGGGCGGATCGTTTGAGCTCAGGAGTTCGAGACCAGCCTGAGCAAGAGCGAGACCCCATCTCTACTATAAATAGAAAGAAATTAATTGGCCAACTAATATATACAGAAAAAATTAGCCAGGCATGGTGGTGCATGCCTGTAGTCCCAGCTACTTGGGAGGCTGAGGCAGGAGGATTGCTTGAGCCCAGGAGTTTGAGGTTGCTGTGAGCTAGGCTTACGCCACGGCACTCACTCTAGCCTGGGCAATAAAGTGAGACTCTGTCTCAAAAAAAAAAAAAAAAAAACCTTGGGATTGACTCCCATGGGCTCTGCTCAGGAGAATAACAAGTTTCATGAGGATAGAGACATTAAATTGTAAGCAAACTGAGAGCTTATAGCTCAAGACTGCTTTCCTCTAATAACATTTCTCCCTGCAGTAAATAAATTGCTCCTTCTACACTTCTAATTTTCTTAACAGTTTCACATCTATTTCCTGCATTCCATCTTTACAATAATCTCATGAAGGAGAATGAGAGGATAAATTGCAAAAATAGCCACAAATTTCCCCTCCCATTCGTGTTCATATACCCCTCTGCAATATGATTTTGCATGTGGGATTCTACCAAGATCCCATCAAGGATGGGACCTATTTCTCCACCCCTCGAATATGCACTTGGCCACATGACTTGCTTTGGCCCAATGGGACAGTAGCATACATATGGCAAACAGAGACTTGCAAAGGGTTCACCCTTCCTTGTTTGCTGCTGAGAACCCTTCACCCTTGTCCGGGGCTGGCCCCCTCACAGAGAAAAGCCTCAGTCACAGCGGCCACCCCAGCTGAAGGCCCAGAAAAATGAGACAACACTAGCTCATCCAGCCCCAGCCAATCCACAGAATCATGAGAAGCAATCAGCATTTGTCTTTTTTGTTTTTTTTTTTTTTTGAGACAGAGTCTCACCATCTTGCCTGGGCTAGAGTGCTGTGGCGTCAGCCTGACTCACGGCAACCTCAAACTCCTGGGCTCAAGTGATCCTACTGCCTCAGCCTCCTGAGTAGCTGGGACTACAGGCATGCGCCACCATGCCCGGCTAATTTTTTGTATATATATTTTTAGTTGGCCAATTAATTTCTTTCTATTTTTAGTAGAGACAGGGGTCTCGCTCAGGCTGGTTTCAAACTCCTAACCTCGAGCTCTCCACCCGCCTCGGCCTCCCAGAGTGCTAGGATTACAGGCGTGAGCCACAACACCTGGCCTGTCATTTTAAGCCACTAAATTTTAGGGGTGGTTTGTTATTCAGCAAAAGCTAATTGATACAGAAGAGTAAACTTCTTTCTCAAGGATGATAATCCTTTTTTTTTTTTTATTTTTTAAATATTTGATTTACTTATTTTGTTGGTTTTACCAAAGGACTATAATCCTTTTCAGGGCAGAGACTACATCATTTCAGTGGTTTTCAAACAGTAGGTGATACAGTTTGGATATTTGTCCCCTCTAAATCTCTTGTTGAAATTCGATCTCCATGTTGGAGGTGGGGCCTGGTGAGAGGTGCCTGGGTCAGGGGGCAGACCCCTCATGAATGGGCTGGTGCCCTTCCCCCATAACGACTGTGTTCTCTCTTAGTTCACAGCCAGAGCTGGTTGGTTAAAAGAGCCAGACACCCCTCCCTCCTTCTCTCTGTTGCTCCTCCGTTGCCATGTGACATGCCTACTCCACCTTCACCTTCCACCATGAGTGGAGACATGCTTACTGTACAGTCTGCAGAACCATGAGCCCAAATAAACCTCTTTTCTGTATAAATTACCCAGCCTTGGGGATACCTTTATAGCAACACAAGATGAAATAAAACAGTAGATCACAGACCAAAGCCAGTCTGTGGCAGTCCTCTCTGGACTAGGATTGAATGAGAAAAATAAGGGCAACGTAACAGATGTATTTATATCGATAGATAGTTGTTATGACCCTTTCTTTGGAGAAAATGTCCTTTATTCTGAGGTCAAGACCATTCTCTTTTTTAGTATTATAATATCCTTTTAAAAAATAGGATACATACAGTTGACAAAAGCAAAACCCAAATATTATCTAGGAATTAGCAGCCCAGCCTAGACTTGAATACAGATCTCCTGACTCATACTCCAGGGCTCCTTATGTTAACATTCCTTACAAATGGGTGTCCCTAAGACTCCAGAATCCAACGTATCAAATTCCACACCACTTAGGGAAGATTTTGTCTTTAGCAGAAACTTGTAAAACTGAACACTCTCAACTGAAATTGATTAGTTAAGTTTAGAATGGTACAGACATACCTGCCACCACTCAAAGGAAGGAGCCCCAGATCAGGAATCAAGTCCTATACTCTGGTACCTGTCATCCCAGCCTGTCCCTGGGAGACCCCAGCCAGGCAAGGTGAACCAAATTATGGAATGTCTAACTTGTGCCAGAGGGGTACCCATATCCTATTGCAGCCCCACTTTGAGGTAACTATTAATATTCTCAATTTACAATTTACTAAAATGGAGACCTAATATCTGATAGAAATGGGATTTGAACACAAACCACAAGGTTTTCCACTACTTTGGGCTCGGCCTCTGTTTCCCGACAACTGGACTAGGCCAATGTTTCTTAAGGTATGATCAAGGTCACCCTTATCAGGCCGGGCGAGGTGGCTCAGACCTGTAATCCTAGCACCCTAGGCCAAGGCGGGTGGATCGCTCAAGGTCAGGAGTTCGAAAACAAGGTCACCCATATCAGAAATATCTGCAGTGCTTGTTAAATAAAGTGATACTAAACTTTTACCAAGCCCTTAGTATATGCCTGGAGGCATTATTCTAAGTGTGAAAATCCACAGCCAGCTGCTCCTCAATGGAAGCATACTATTATCCCACTTTACAGATGAGGAAACTGAGTTACTGAAATATACCCAGTAACTACTCAAGGTCCCTAGTTAGTAGAAGGCAGAACCCAGCTTTCCACTGCCAGTGTGAGTTCCTGGGCTCAGCTCCAGACACAGAATCAGGATCTCTGAGGGCGAAGTCCAGGAATCTGCATTTTCAACAAGCTGCCCAGGTCGTTCTGGTACACAGGGAGGTCTCAGAGCCGCTGGTGCTGCACTGCCCCCAGAGCCCTTCGGCCTAGGAATCTGTGCTCCTGCAGACCCGTCTTACCTCTGCCTTCCCTGCACTGTGGATTGTCAGGACCTTTGAGGATAAAATCCAGCTCACCAGGTCCAAGGCCCGTTTGTCTTTGTCTCCGGAGGACTGGAGAAGTTCTTTCAGGTTAGGTAACTTGCTGGCGTCTGCAAGCTAAAGAGAGGCAGAAACCTCCATTAGCAAAGACCCTGGGCAAAATGATGGCCGAGGGCCCTCTAGCGGTAAGGCAGGCAACTTCCTCTCCTGCCCTGCCTCAAGATTCCCCTGAGGGGAGAAATTCACAGGTCTACAATCCCCCTTTCCAAATAATACCAAACTTGAAAAGCTCTGAACTCTGAAAGGTTGTTTTCTGTTTTTTAGTATCACACCTGACCTGAGCTGAGCTGATGTGAAGTTTGTTTAGTCTTCATTTATCCCACTTGCTGTTACCACTGATGCATTTTGCTGCAGGAATATTAATGTGCCTGAGTATGGGACGTCACCCTTACTGGATGTGTTACTGAGTATATGATGCATGTGAAGGGTCATGTTACAATGCCTTTTCCCTTCTGCATGAGCATTGGTTAACCTCTGTTAACCTGTTTCCCCAAAGACCAGAGAAAGGTAGTATGACAACTACATAAAATAACCAGGCAACACCACTTATGGTAGAAGTGACCCAGAATGGTACAGTACATCTGGACTGGGAGGAACTGTAAATGGGGAATACATGACTCTGGGTTTCCCTGAGTGTGACGATGTTTTGTAGGGACCTGGCACCTATATGTACGACATTCTCACAAAAGAGATCAGTCCCCAAGAGAAATGGGGCTTCACGTAGGCCAGAGCAATTCCTGCAACCACCCAACGTGAGCCTCATCTCTTTGCCCCTGAGCTGTCATTTTGGGGCGCAAAGAGTAGCTCTTGGGCCTCTATATGGACTGCTACAAGGACTTCCACAGAAACAGAACACCTGAGGCTACCTAGCTGTAAGCTGTGAGCCACCCTAGAGCCATGGGATTTAGGCTGGTGCCCCAGGTGTGCCCTGTGATGGGAGAACCTTACCACCATTCTAAAATCAGGAAGAATCTGATTCTTATTTGGTACCAGGATTTCTGATAAGGGACTGGGGACCTGGACTAAAGACGGTGACAAAGTCTGTAGCTTTTGCTCAGAAGTTATGACTGTCTAGAGGTCAAACCTCTCCAGCGCGGCACTGAAGACACCCCTGGCCTAATCTCAACCCTTCTCCCTCCCCTCCACCACAGATGGGTGCTGCCCATGAGCATGCCTTGTTCTCAGCCTTTGCTCACTCAGTTGCCTGAAATGCCCCTTCCCTCACCTCTACCAACCTGGGCACCCCTGGCCCAAGAGACCACTCTCTCCTCTAACCCCCAAAGCCCCCATACCCAATTATTCCCCCAGTATGACCAGACTCCCTGGAGGTCAAGAACTGTCCTGTGTTTTTTTTTTTTTTTTTCAGACAGAGTCTCGCTTTGTTGCCCAGGCTAGAGTGAGTGCCGTGGCGTCAGCCTAGCTCACAGCAACCTCAAACTCCTGAGCTCGAGCAATCCTCCTGCCTCAGCCTCCCGAGTAGCTGGGACTACAGGCATGCGCCACCATGCCCGGCTAATTTTTTTTTTATATATATATTAGTTGGCCAATTAATTTCTTTGCATTTTTTTATAGTAGAGACGGGGTCTCGCTCAGGCTGGTTTTAACTCCTGACCTTGAGCAATCCGCCCGCCTCGGCCTCCCAGAGTGCTAGGATTACAGGCGTGAGCCACCGCGCCCGGCCCCTGTCCTGTGTTTTTTAACTCTCCTCTTTCATGAAGGTAGGAAGAGCGAGCGTGAGCCCTGGAATCAGACTTTGGTTTGAATCCCTGTTCCTTAGGCAAGGCACCGAATCTGGCTGAGCCTCCACCTCCCAACACAGGAACCTCACTACCTCCACGTGGAACTGGCGGGAAGTTAAAGAAGGTAACAGACTCTCGGGGCCGGGTCTATACACGTCCATTTCTTTTCTTCCCATTTATATTTCTCCTCAGACAACAACCCTCAACCCAGCAACCTTTCCCTCTGCTTTGCTAGGGATACAGTTAGCACTTACGAATACCAGTGGGTTCTTTTCCATTTTTCTAGAAAATTGACTGTTGCTGACTTTTGGGCCTTTTCTTAGTTTCATAGTTGAAAATTAGAAACATTTCAGGGCTGCTTTATTTCTGTCTCTATATCAAAAGATTCAATCAATAGCCTCATACCTCTAGTAAAACTATCTCTACATACCTCATGGGGTGTCAGTTTAATTTTTTTTAAAAGAATGGATGTGTAGGCCGGGCATGGTGGCTCATGCCTGTAATCCTAGCACTCTGGAAGGCCGAGGCAGGAGGATCGCTCAAGCTCAGGAGTTTGAAATCAGCCTGAGCAAGAGCGGGAGATCCCGTCTCTACTAAAAACAGAAAGAAATTAATTGGCCAACTAAAAATATATACAAAAAATGAGCCAGGCATGGTGGCGCATGCCTGTAGTTCCAGCTACTCGGGAGGCTGAGGCAGAAGGATTGCTTGAGCCCAAGAGTTTGAGGTTGATGTGAGCTAGGCTGATGCCACAGCACTCTAGCCTGGGCAACAGAGTAAGACTCTGTCTCAATAAATAAATAAATAAATCTGCTCCAATAAGTTAACAGGACTCTTCCTCTTGTGACTGAAACCTGTTGCATTTTAGCAGGGAACTTTTGGGGACCAGGCACACAAGCGGGATTGCCATTTAAAATACAGTCTACTCAGTTAAATTTGAATTTCAGATAAACAAAATTTTTAGTATAAATATAACCCATGAAATATTTGGGGCATATTTATACTAAAAAAAATATTGGTTGTTCATCTGAAAGTCCGATTTAACTAGGTGGCTTATATTTTTATTTGTTAAATCTAGCAACCCTACCCTAAGGCCCTTGGGAATCTGGTCTGGCCCT
Source organism: Mirza zaza (assembly GCA_008750895.1). NCBI lineage: Eukaryota > Metazoa > Chordata > Mammalia > Primates > Cheirogaleidae > Mirza > Mirza zaza. The sequence continues at coordinate 21,740 of VSMD01027392.1, read as the reverse complement.
TGACCTAACAGCACCTCCTACTACCAACACCCTCCCAACCCGCAATGCTGTTCTTCAAGTGACCTGTGTCTTTCCACCTCCGTGTTCCTGCAGCTGCCTAGCATGACAGTACCACTCAGTCCTCAAGGCCAGGCTCAAGTCACCTCCTATGTGAAGCCTTCTCTGACCATTCACAATCTCTGTGCTCAACAATTACGTGCTAAGTTCAACAGTTATGGCACAGCCCCACGTTGGTACCCGATCCTTTGAAGCCACCTCTAATCTGGTTGGGACAAACACTCCCTGAGCCCAGCAGCCAGCCTGGAAGACGACAGTAACAGCTACTGTTTGAACCCTTACCACGTGCCAGGCACTGGACTAAATGCTATACATGTGCTCATTTTATGCTCACAACAACCTATTTTGAAGATGAGACTGAGGCTTCAAGATGCCAAGCACCTTGCCCAGGATCACACAGCAATTCAGTGGCAAGGCAGAGATATGAAGCCAGGAAGCTTCACTCCAGAGTCCATTCTCCTGTCATGCCCTCCTACCAAATGAATGGAGAAATTTAGTCATGGACTGAATATATTAGCCCAAAGGAGCAATCCCAGCAGAACCTTAAGAGGCCGTTTAGGAGGCTAATCAGGTATGTTGCTGGAATCCGTCCTCCCCCCAAAAATAATACAACCATGACAGCTACTGGCTATGCCTAAGTCCTGTCAAAGGTAGGGAGTGGCCAGGTACAGTGGCTCACGCCTGTAATCCTAGCACTTCGGGAGGACAAGGCAGGAAGATTGATTGAGGCTAGGAGTCCAAGACCAGCCTGAGCAAGAGCAAGACCCCATCTCTACAAAAAATAGAAAAACTAGCCATACATGGTGGTGTGTGCCTGTAGTCCCAGCTATTCAGGAAGCTGAGGCAGGAGGATCGCTTGAGCCCAGGAGTTTGAGGTTACAGTGAGCTATGACGATACCACTGGTAGGGAGAAAGATGTGATGTATAGTAAGGAGCAGGAGACAGAAAATCTCCATCTAGACAAGAGCTCTGAACCACAGCTGGTGACAGTAGAAGGCATTTACCAACAACTTGATTGAGCAGAGTTCAGGAGGAAGGCAGGCAGTTCTGGGGCTGCAAGAGGCGGCGGAGGGAAGGGTTCACACAGCAGGTAGAATGGAGTGGACACGCAGTGATGACAGAATCTGAGAGGCAGAGCAGAGGGCACTCTGGAGGGGAAAGAGCAGGGCAGACAGGCAGAGAAGTGAGCAGTGCAGTCCCAAAAAGTGGGTCCTGGGTTCAAATGCCATACAGGTAAAGAAAATGAGTAAGCAGGGAGTCTGGGAAAGAGTGGGGAGGGCTGTGTTGAACTGGAGTCACTGACCTTGGCCTCACAAAGGGCCTAGCTAATCCCTGGCCCCAGCAGGTTCCTCCCCAAGGGCAACCTCCACCAAGGCTGGGGTCTCGGATCCTTTTTTTTTTTTTTTTTTTTGCTTGAAAAAGAAATTAGTAAGCTGTATTTCAATTTCCCAACTTCTAAAAAGCCATAGGACAAACAAAACCTGCCAGCCCACACCTGTGTTGACCTCTGCTACGGGGAGTTAGGAAGGATACAGCCAGGGAGACCGCTGAGGTGTCCAGGGCAGGCCTGAGTGGTGGGTAGAGCCGACAGCACCTGGGGCTTGAGAATGGAAGTCTCTGGAAAGAGGTAGTTTTTGAGTGACAGCCTCACAGAGGAGAGGACCAATGAGCTAGGAGGAGGCAACTCAACCTCCTCATCATAAGCAGGAGGTCACAGGGCAGCTGGGGAGACACTTTGCAACCACTCAGATCACAAGCTCCTGGGGAGCAGGTGGCTCAGGGATCTTGTATGGCAATGTTGCCACAGGTGATTCTTATCACCAGGAAAAGTTATAGACACCCAGGTTTAGATGTTGGACAGTGGTATCTTAGAAGGGTGTGGTAGAAAGAACGAACAAACATCCGGAAAATATATTTGTCTAGGAAAGTGCCAGAGGTCACAGTTACTAGATGTGGGTGAAGCGGCTAAGAAGGAAATGAACCAAAGGTCCGCCCAAAGTCACCAGCCTCTGGGACCAGGGCAACACCTGGAACACTGGGGTGGGTGGAGCTGGTGAGCTGCCAAGAGGAAGGCTGAAGAGGTGGACACCACAGTTACACGCAGGTACACTTTGCTTTGCACAAACCTAATATCAAAGTCCACATTTTCTACAACTAACTGGGGGTTCAGAGCGTATTTTACATGAGGTATCATCATGGGGGCCTTTAAAGCAGTGGTTCTCCACGTTGGCACCAGCAGGGAGCAATGGAGTGGCGTGCCACCATCAAATTTAGTGATTAGCTGATGACCACAGGGATAACAACAGAACCTACAACACTGAGTTGTTTGGGAGATTACAAGAGTGACGTGCAAACAGCTCAAGACAGTGCCAGGCAAGTAGTAAGTGCTATTAATACGGTGTGTTAGGTGCTACATTATTAATATCTATCTAATGCCACTCTCTACTGTTCACCAATCTGCTGAGAAAAGGCCTGACTTTCTGGGATGGCTGGAAAGGAGGAAGTGATTGGTACTGGAAGGATGGACCCTACCCCTCCATCCGCCACATCCCCATCCCATAGGCTGAGACATCTTTCTAGCCACACACCTAATCACAAACAGTAACATCTCAGTACACATATCTATGTCTATATCTTTTCAGGGCCGTGTACATTTCCCCCCACTCTTTAGATGCCATCTTTGAGAGCAGCAGGAAAATAAAAGGGTAATCTGAGGGACTGAGAATCTTGAGATATCAAGTATGGATCTAAATGGGCACTTTTATTATACCAGACTAAATCTAACTGTTATTCCTTTCTACCCAGCAGGTACGTACGTGATCATGAAAATGATCCAATCGGTTAATAGGAAAATAAAAAAGCCGCATATTCTCTGCAAATAAACAAACAAACAAAACAATTCCAATGCCCAGGCTGCACCACAAACCAATTAAATCAGTCTCTCTAAGAATGGGGCCCAAAAATGAGTATTTTTTTTAAGTTTCCCAGGTGATTTCAATTCAAGCCAAGGTTGAGAACATCGTAAAGAATGCTCTCCCATAAATGTCAATATCCAACTTCCAATCTGGAAATAAGCATCAAAAGCCTGCCTTAGAAAGGCTTATTAGCCTTTGAACCACTGATTTCACCTCTCAGAATTTACCTCAAGAAAATAACGAGAGATATAAACAATGATTAATGTGGAAGAAAGTTTATCACCACATTATTTGTAAGAGCAAATAAGAAAATTGTGAAGGAACTCAGAGGAAGGACTGCTAGCCGCTAGGGGATGGAGGCACAGACTACAGTAAGGTTTCATTGCATCTGAAAGGATGAGGGCGAGTTTGCCTGGATGAAGAAAGAGGTGGCATTGGGAGAGAGGTGCTAATACGTGTTTTAAGCCAGACACTGGAGAGTCATCTTGTCTAGACAGTGCAAGACAAACACCAGAAAGAAAAGGAAAAAGAAGACGCATCCTTACTCCTCCAGGGTCAGGAGACCCAATGAGAGCAGTTAGGATCCCAGAACAGGAACAGGGTAAGGTTTTGGTTGTTTTTTTTTTTGATACAGAGTCTCACTGTGTTGCCCTGGCTAGAGTGCCGTGGCGTCAGCCTAGCTCACAGCAACCTCAAACTCCTGGGCTCAAGCGATCCTCCTGCCTCAGCCTCCTGAATAGCTGGGACTACAGGCATGTGCCACCATGCCCGGCTAATTTTTCTATATATTTTTAGTTGGCCAATTAATTTCTTTCTATGTTTAGTAGAGACAGGGTCTCGCTCTTGCTCAGGCTGGTTTCGAACTCCTGATCTTGATCGATCCTCCCACCTCGGCCTCCCAGAGTGCTAGGATTACAGGCGTGAGCCACCATGACCGGACACGGTAGGCTTAATGCAGTGCTTTTCAGACTTCACCACACGCACAGATCACCTGGGGATCTTGTTAAAATGCAGATCCCCATTGGTAGGTCTGGGGTGGGCCCTGACATGGGGCTTTTCTAACAAGCCCCACGTGATGCTGATGCTGCTGGTCCCTGGCCAACTTGAAAGGGCCTGGAGTTAACACAAAGGAGCCATTCCCACCTGCCCCCCACTCCCAGGAAGGAGCTGCAGGCTAATGGAGAACCAGAACATGGTATTTTCTAGGGTAAAAACAAAGCAAAAAACTTTATAGCTGTGACATCAGTGACAAGATTCTGTGTGAAGTGACGAACCTGAAGCTTGGGGGTCAAGAGCTATAAGAAATCCCAAGAAAGCTCCAGATTCTCTAGCCTGATAAGGCTTATCCAACCCTTTTCCCAAGGAACAAAGAAAGAACCCCCAGCCTGGGCAATCAGCACATACCCAGTCTGATTCCACAAACATTCGGTAAGTCCCTTCCCGGGCCAGGTGCTGGGAATACATAGAGCTCCCCGTGTAAAACTGAAAGGCTGACTCAGCATAGAAATGTTCTCAAAACAAGACACTTAAGAGATAATCTGGGACTTGGGGGACAGTGACAAGATAATGCCAGGCCCTGTCTGAAGTCCAGAGCTTGGTTCAGTAGGGTGCATTCTCAGGAAAGCAACAATCAATAAAGTAATTCAAGTCAGAGCTCTAATTTTTGGAAACTGCAACACATATGTTATAGGTGTGTAATACTACCTCATAGTGCGGAGAAGATTAATTAAAAATGGCTGAAAATGGTAAACTGTTTCACATTACTTCCAAGTGCTTTTATTAATAGCTAAAGCAATGAAAGTGAGAGATCTTTTTTTTTTTTTTTGAGACAGAGTCTCACTTTATTGCCCAGGCTAGAGTGAGTGCCGTGGCGTCAGCCTAGCTCACAGCAACCTCAAACTCCTGGGCTCAAGCAATCCTGCTGCCTCAGCCTCCCAAGTAGCTGGGACTACAGGCATGTGCCACCATGCCCGGCTAATTTTTTTTCTATATATATTAGTTGGCCAATTAATTTCTTTCTATTTATAGTAGAGATGGGGTCTCGCTCTTGCTCAGGCTGGTCTGGAACTCCTGAGCTCAAATGATCCGCCCACCTCGGTCTCCCAGAGAGCTAGGATTACAGGCTTGAGCCACCGCGCCCGGCCAGTGAGAGACCTTTTAACAGCTCCATACTTTCTTCAGGTAACCACAAAATGATGCAGACAGTCAAGTTCAGATCTGATTTTCTTTTCTTTAAAAGTCGGACTTTGTGGCAGATGCAGGCCCAGATGCCAAGTTCTCTGCATCATTTCAGTAATACAAGGTGACGTGGCAAAATGGAACCTAAAGTGTGTTTATCTAACAATGTGTGCCTGCCCCAGAGATACTGCCAGGCCCGGCCTGGTAAGTAGCCTTTTCCTAGGAAACTGCTGATGAAAGCCACGCCTACACACAGCCCAGGATCTGAGTAGCCGGGGTTATTTTCCCCAGCAATGTTGCCCAATAAAAAATATAGTAAGCAAACTGGATTGTAGGAAACTGTCCATATTTCTCCAGTGGCCCTGAGAGAAAGGGTAACTGTCTGGACTGGCACAATAAGCCCCATGGGCAGGACAGTCTGGCCCTACAGAGAAGGTGGCTTTTGGGGGCTACCTGAGTTGCTGATGCTCTCCTAAGGGTATGGGGGAAGTGTAAGACCCAAACACAGCAACTGCTACCTTTAGGGAGGGGTGTGGCACAGGGGAGCTCTATCAGAGGCACTTTCACTTTCCTGGTATCATTTGGATTTTATATAATGTCGAATATATCCAAACATTACTTGCATAATTAAAAATAAAATTTCAAAAGCATGAACAAAACAGTTCCACTGCTTCATTTGCATTCATCCCATATTTCATCAAACACACAAGCCTGATGCCATTTGCCAAGACATTCCAGAAGGAATTGCTTGAGCATTCTAGTCTACCTGGAGGTGTATTTCTTGACAAACATTAATTAATTGCATTGTAGGGCATGATCTCTGGTGAGTTTCGTCCCTCTGACCACAATCTCTCCTCCTCCTGAACAGATCCCTCTCACCTGGCCACCACAGGGGTCTTTCAGAAATGCATCCTGGATCTCACCAATGCCCTCCCCTGAGCCAGGATAAAAATCTACACATCTAGACAAGACACGTGTGACTCTGTGAGCTGCTCACAACAGCCACACTACAATACAGACTTGTCCTCTGTAAGCTTACCCCTCCTGGCTTTCTGCCCATCCCGCTACTCTGAAATACTCCTTTTCTCTTCTCTGCTCCTTGAAATCCTCCATATTCCTCAAGACTCAGCACAGCATCAGCCACCGCCCCTGACTGGTGTTCCCTGAGCCCGACCCACTGCCGAGAGCTGGGGTCCTTGCTCTGGGCTTACCCCACAGTACAGTGAAACACAGTTAAGCTCTCCATGGGTCTTTAATTCTGCATCCTCACACCTGACCCATAGTAGGAGCTCCATAAATATGTTGCCAAAACTGAAGGAAGTTTTATTCCCATGGCCCTAGTATCAGAAACCTCAAAAAATTGAGTATTTGAACTTGCAAGAACAAACCGTAAGGGAAGTCAGTCAGCTTGCCTTTCTCCAACCTCCCACTTCCTGTACCCTGAAACTGCCTGCCCAAGGCGCCCTCGACATCATTTTGCTGGGCTACAGGAACCAGGTGGGGCCAGGAGGCTCAGCCTTTGTCCCTCAACCTCCTAGGAATGACAGCAAAAAAAAGTAACCAAACACTAATGACCTCATCAGAGATAATGCTAAACATCTGTTGATTCTAAATATTTCCTCTGTCAGTGTGGTTCATTACATTAATTGATTGACTAATGTTGAACTAATTTTGCATTCCTGGGATTAATCCAACCTGGTCATGAGGAATTACTTTAACTTTTATTTCAGATATTAAACTGATAAGAACAGATACTACACTTGATCTTAGCCAAAAGGCCAGGAAGCAGGAGTTAGCCTTTTTTATATATTGCTAGGTTCGGGATCCTAATATCTTGCAGAGAATTTTTGCATTTATACTCTTGAGTGACATAAACCTATAATTTTCTTTTCTTATATACCCTTATCAGATTTAGTGTCACAGTTATGCTAGCCTCTTTTTCAATACTCTGGAAGAATTTGTGTAAAATTGGAATAACTTATTCTCTCAGTTATTGGTAGAACTCCTCAAGGAAGCCAGCTAGACTCAGAGTTTTCTCTGAGGGAAAATCTTTGACTATTAACTCAATGTCTTTAATGATCATAGGCTATTTTGCTTTTCTCATTTTTTATTGAATCAATTTTGGTTAAGTTATATTTTTCTAGGTAATCTAAACATTTGGATTACAAAGACAACTGGTATCTGGAATGCTGACCCTGAGGTGAACTTTGCAAGAAAGTGCATTGTGAATCATCAGAGAAGTAACAGCTCACAGGTGTAACGTCTGTTACAGTTTATAAAAATACTTAAGATGTGCAACGTTTGGGGGATGGACACGCTTGAAGCTCTTACTCGAGGGGGGAGGGGACATGGGCAATAAACGTAACTTTAACACCTGTACCCCCATAATATGCTAAAATTAAAAAAAAAATACTGCTCATGTATTACCTTGTATGAAGATTAAGGTCTGGGTGGCTTTGGTGACTTTTGGTGTCTAATTATTTGCAAATGGATGGATAACTTCCTAGGTGAGCAAAACGGCTGATTCAGATCAACACCCTATTGCTAGCCACGCTAGAATATTTTGTGAACGACTATGCAACTATTAAATTCCTCACTTCACTCCTGGGAGTCACTCGTCATTGACACAGGAAGCAGCCACCAAGTGCCCTGGGAGTGAGTGTTGACATGAGGGTGTCAGGAGCGTTCTCTGTTCATGGAAACCTTCCCCAAGGCTGGGCTGGGACTGGAAAGTCTGGTGGCTAACACGGGTGGAACCGCCTCTGCCTACGGTTCCAAGGGCCACTCGGTCCAGGACGCAGTGGGCAGCGCCCGCCGGGACAAAGCACACTCACCAGGGCCTCGAAGTCCTTACAGTCGCGGCGGGCGTAGGACGCGGGGAAGGGCCGCAGCACCGAGTCGCGCTTGTAGCTCTGCAGGGCCGAGGCGAAGAGGCTGCACCGGAGGTCGGCGGCCAGCACGTCACGGTTCGCCGCCTCCCTTGCGGCCGCCCAGGCTGAGGGCTGCATCCCGGGGCGCTGCGCGTTGCTGGGGGAGACGCGCCGGTCAGTGGCTGCGGTCAACGCGGGGACAATGGGCCGTCGGGGACCGGGGTTGCCAGGCCTGGGGTGGAGCCGGGCAGGGGAGCGAGATGGCAGGCGTGAGGACGCACTGCCGAGTGCCCTCGGCGGGGGTCCGGGCCGCGGCTGGCTGCCGAGGAGACTGGCCGGCGGCGGAGAGAGACCCGCCCCGGACCGCGGGTCAGCGCGGGGGTTGGGCGCACGGATAATGGGGCCGGGGGTCCCAGGCCTGGGGGAGGGGCTATGACATGGGATGAGATGACAACGGCGGGGAACGCGCCGACACGTGTCCTCTGCAGGGACCGGGGGCGAGAAGCAGCCCCTGGGGGGACGGAGGGCAGAGCGCCCTCCCCGCGCCGGGCGAGGCTGCGGCGCCGCCCGTGCCTTCCTGTCCCGCCTCCCGCCCGGCCGCCCTCGGCGCCGCCTGCGTCCCGGCCGCCGCGCTCCGCCCAGCCCCGCCGAGGCCCGCCCCTCCGCCGCCCGGATGCGCCCCGCTACCCGCACCCGCTGCTACCCGCACCCGCTCCCACCCCGCCGCGAGACCTGCGGCCCCAGCGTGTGCCCGGCGGGGGTGCCTGCACCGCTTCTCACCGCAGCCGCGAGCAGAAACTGACCCGGCGCCCTCTTGACACGACCCCGGACTTGCCTGTGCCCCAGCCCGGCGGGCTGAGTCTGCTTTACTCGCCTTGGGAAGTTGCTGCTAGGTATTGTCTCCGTCTTGAATCATTTCCCTCCAACATTTCGCAGAAGGAACCATTTGACACCCAGGAAAACTGAGTCTCAGAGTGGTGCAGTGCTTGTCCAAGATCCCACAGCCAGGCGTGGAAACCAAAAGACTTTTCCTCTGCCTTTCAGCCTCCACAATTCTCTGAATTGCTTGTCTCTGGCCTCAGAGGCCCCAAGAGCCTCCTTTGGAGGCCTCTCCGACAAGGAGCATTGATTTAACTCTGCAGGAGAGAACAGGCTGGACTCCCAGCCCCTCACCCTACTCAGAACCTTATTAGAGGAAACCCCACAGTTTGGCTCATGGTCACATGAAAATCGAATTCCTGGACCAGGAAGCCCCCTCAGCATACTACACACACCCAACCCTTCTAAGGCAGAAACTTCTCTCCCTTTCCACATCCAGGCTGTACTAGGCCCTGGGCTCAGAGGAAAGGTAGTCCATGCCATTGGATTGTATGTATGACTTCGGGGGCTGGGGCAAGACTGGACCCCCAGACACCTCAGAGCTTCCCAGGCCAGGCAATCGGTGTGGGCTGCTCCCAGGAATCTACAATAAATCTCCGCTTGCTGTGAAGCCTAGAACCACCACAAAGTGTCAGAGAGCCTAATGGCCTGAGACAAGGCCTCTAGTGCCCCAAAGGTCCTGGGGGCCTCATGGAACCCTAGAACTCTAAGGTGGCTGCCGAAGCTCAGGCAGCAGACCTGGGAACCATCTCTCATTCTACTTCTTCACTGCAGGCCCTTAGAGGAAAGCCACCACCTGATACCTCCTTGGCCCCAAGCATTGTTTGTTGGATGTATCAGTACTTCATTCCTTTTTATGGCTGAATCATGATCCGTTGAATGGATATACCACATTTTGTTTATCCATTTATCAGTGAATGGTCATTTGGGTTGTTTCTATCTTTTGGCTATTATGAAAAATGCTGCTAAAAATGTTTGTGTACAAGTTTTTGTGTGGACATACGTTTTCATTTCTCTTGGACATAGACTTAGGAGTGCAATTGCTGAGTAATATAGTAACTCTATGTTTAATTAAATAAGGAAGTGCAAGACTGTTTTCAAAAGTTGCCCCACCATTTTATATTCCCACCAGCAGTGTGCAGGTATTCCATTTTCTCCACCTGCTCAACAACACTTGGTATTATATGATTTTTTATTCTAGCCATGCTAGTGGTTATGAAATGCTATCTTAGCGTGGGTTATGATTTGCATTTCCCTGATGACCAGTGATGTTGACATCTTTTCACATGCTCATTGGTCATTTGTATATCTGCCTTGGAGAGAAATGTCTATTCAGATCCTTTGCCCATTTTTTAATTGGGTTATTTGTCTTTTTGCTATAGAGTTATGAGATTCCTTTATAATATATTCTACATATAGTTCCTTTATCAAATATGTGATTTGCAAATATTTTCCCTCATTCTGTGTGTTGTCTTTCACTTTCTTGTTTTTTCTTTTTTTTTTAATTATTAAGCTTAGAGATCTTTCACTTTCTCGATAACATTCTTTGAAACACAATGTTAATTTTGATGAAGTCCAATTTATATATTTTTTCTTTTGTTGCTCATGTTTTTGGTATTATATCTAAGACTCCATTGCCAAATCTGAGGTCGTGAAGATTTACCCGTGTTTTCTTCTAAGAGTTATAGTTTTAGCTCTTACATTTAGATCTTTGATCCATTGAGTTAATTTTTTGCATAAGGTGTGAGATAAGGGTCCAACTTCATTCTTTTGCATGTGGGTATCCAGTTTTCCCAGCACCATTTGTTGAGAGAACTTTTCTTTTCCCATGTAATGGTCTTAGCACCTTTGTTGGAAATCTATTGACCATAGACATATGGTTTTATTTCAAGGCTCTCCATTCTATTCCATTGATCTATATGTATATCTTCATGTCAGTACCACATTGACCTGATTACCATTGCTTCATAGTAAATTTTTTTTTTTTTTTTTGAGACAGAGTCTCACTTTATTGCCCAGGCTAGAGTGAGTGCTGTGGCGTCAGCCTAGCTCACAGCAACCTCAAACTCCTGGGCTCAAGCAATCCTGCTGCCTCAGCCTCCCAAGTAGCTGGGACTACAGGCATGTGCCACCATGCCCGGCTAATTTTTTTCTATATATATTAGTTGGCCAATTAATTTCTTTCTATTTATAGTAGAGATGGGGTCTCACTCTTGCTCAAGCTGGTCTCGAACTCCTGAGCTCAAAGGATCCGCCCACCTGGGCCTCCCAGAGAGCTAGGATTACAGGCTTGAGCCACCGCGCCTGGCCCATAGTAAATTTTGAAATCAGGAAGTGAGTCCTCCAACTTTGTTCTTCTTTTTCTATATTGTTTTAGCTATTCTGGGTCCCTTGCAATTCAGTAGGAATCTTAGAATTAGCTTGTCACTTTCTACAAATAAGTCAGATAGGACTCATAGAGATTGTGTTGAATCATTTTTTTTTTTGAGGGCTACTCACAATTGTGGAGCAGGCAGCTTGAATTCATTAACGACTCCAAATAACTCTTTGGGGAAAGAAGAGCTGTGCTTCACTGTTGGGCATTGACGATACTTAGTTGTACATCCTTTAATTAGCAAAGAGCTGGTAAACTGATTTCCTTGTTTGAACAGAGAGGTTTTGGATCTTTCGCACATGACTGGAAAAATTTGAGGCATATTTGATGCCTTTTTTAAAACTGCCCTTTGAACAGAAAAGCATGTTCTAATGTTAAAAACTTTTGATTCCTATGAAATTGATTACAAATTCAAATTTTCATGTCATCCCATGAGAGGTGATAGATTACTCAGTCTTATGCCTCCAATTAATTCCAAAAGGAACTGAATGTTGCCAGCTATGGTCAATGCTTGTGAAGTGAAAACTAGTCAATTTAGGTTTTTTTCCCCATTCACAAGTACACCTGACTTTACAAGTAATTAAATGACCAGTATAAAATGTGCAGAAATAAGCTATTATAGATGTCACTCGAGGGATGTGTTGGTTTTGATATTTGTTTAATGTAAGTATTTGTAATTTGCCTAACAACCTGTCTAAAGTATATTAAATTAATATTTACATGAATTTAAATAAAGAGATTGTATTGAATCTATAGATCAACTTGAGGAGTATTGCCATCTTAACAATATTAAGTCTTCTGATACATGAACATAGGGATGTTTTTCCATTTACAGGCCATACTTCGTTTAAGTGAAGCAGGCATGCTTCACTTTATTGTGCCTTGCAGGTAGTATGTTTTCTACAAATGGAATGTTTCTGACAACTCTGCATCAAGCAAATCTATCAGTGCCATTTTTCCAATAGCGTGTACTCGTTTCATGTCTCTGTGTCAGCATTTTTTAGCAATACATTATTTTTAATTAAGATATGTGCTTTTTTTAAATTAGCCAGGTATGGTGACGCATGCCCGTAGTCCCAGCTACTCAGGAGGCCGAGGCAGGAGGATTGCTTAAGCCCAGGAGTTTGAGGTTGCTGTGAGCTAGGCTGACGCCATGGCATTCTAGCCGGGCAACAGAGTGAGACTCTTGTCTCAAAAAAAAAAAGATATGTGCTTTTAAAATACATAATGTTATTGCATACTTAATAGACTACAGTGTGGCGTAAATATAACTTTTATATGCACTGGGAAACCAAAAATTTTGTGTGACTCACTTTATTGCAATGTTTGCTTTAGTATGGTGGTCTGGAATTGAAACCACAATATCTGTATACCTGTATTTGGATCTTCTTTAATTGTATACCTGTATTGTATACCTGATCTTCTTTAATTGTATACCTTCTTTAATGTATACCTGTATTTAGATCTTCTTTAATTTTTTCACCAGTGTTTTGTAGTTTTCTGAAATAAATGTACTTCTTCTGTTAAACGTATTCCTAAGTATTTTATTATTTTTCATGCTATTGTAAGTGGAATTGTCTTCAGATTGTTCATTGTGAGTGTATAGAAATACAATTCATTTTGGTATATACATTTGTATCCTGCAAACTTACTGAACTTGTTTGCTACTTCTAATAGTTTTGTAGTGGATTACTTAGGATTTTTTATATTCAAGATTGTGTCGGGGGAGGAGGGGCATGGGCAATATATGTAACCTTAACATTTGTACTCCCATAATATGCTGAAATGAAAAAAAAAAAATGGGAAAAAAAAAGATCATGTCATCTGTGAATAGAGAATTATTTTACTTGTTTCTTTCCAGTCTGGATGCCTTTTATTATTTTTCTTGCCTACTTGCCCTGGCTGCAACTTTCACTACAATGTTGAATAGAAGTAGTGGCAGCAGACACCTTGTTGTGTTCCTCTTACTGGGAAAGCATGGATGTCTTTTTTGAGTATGACATTTAACTGTGGGTTTTTCAGATATGACCTTTGTCAGGATGGGAAAGTTCCCTTCTGTTTCTAGTTTGTTGAATATTTTTGTCATGCAAGAGTGTAGGATTTTGTCACATGCTTTTTCTGCATCTATTGGGATGATCATGTGTTTTTTCTTTGTTTTTATATTCTAGTGATTTGGTTTTTACATTAATTGATTTTCAGATTGTTAAACCAACCTTTTTTTTTTTTGAGACAGAGTCTCACTTTGTTGCCCAGGCTAGAGTGAGTGCCGCAGCGTCAGCCTAGCTCATAACAACCTCAAACTCCTGGGCTCAGGCGTTCCTTCTGCCTCAGCCTCCCGAGTAGCTGGGACTACAGGCATACGCCACCATGCCCAGCTAATTTTTTCTATATATATTAGTTGGCCAATTAATTTCTTTGTATTTATAGTAAAGACGGGGTCTCGCTCTTGCTCAGGCTGGTTTCAAACTCCTGACCTCGAGCATACGCCACCATGCCCGGCTAATTTTTTCTATATATATTAGTTGGCCAATTAATTTCTTTCTATTTATAGTAGAGATGGGGTCTCGCTCTTGCTCAGGCTGGTTTCAAACTCCTGACCTGGAGCAATCCGCCCGCCTTGGCCTCCCAGAGTGCTAGGATTACAGGCGTGAGCCGCCGCTCCAAGCCAGTAATGTCTTTCTTTCATTTCTGATGAAAGATAGTTGAGTCTCCTATCTTTTTCTTGGTCAGTCAAGCCAGAAATTTGTTGATTTTGTTGATCTTTTCAAAGAACCAGCTTTGGGTTACATTGATTTTTCTCTATTACTTTTCTGTTCTCTATTTCATTAAGTTCTGCTCTAATATTTATTATTTCCTTCCCTCTGCTTACTTTAGGTTTAGTTTTCTCTTTGTTTTTCCCGTGTTTTGTTTTTGGTTTTTTTTCTTTTTTTAGAGATGGGGTCTCACTCTGTCATCCAGGCTGGAGTGCAGTGGCCCAATCTTAGCTCACTGCAGCCTTGAACACCTGGGCTTAAGCAGTCTTCTTGCCTCAGTCTCCAGAACTGCAGGGGTTATAGGGATGAATCATCACACCTGGCCTTTCCACTGTATTAAGGTGAAAAAGTAGTTAATTGTTTTGAGATCTTCTCAGTGGAAGCATTTATGTCCATAAATTTCTCTGTAAACACTGCTTTATCTGTATCCTGTAAGTTTTAATATGCTGTATCTTCATTTTCATTCATCTCAAAGTATTTTCTAATTTCCCTTTTGATTTATTTTTGACCCATTGGTTATTTAGGAGTGTGTTAATTTCTACCTATTTGTGAGTTTTTCAAATTTCTTTTTTATTGATTTCTAATTTTATTTCATTGTGGTTCAAGAGCATACTTTGTATTACTTCTATCCTTTTACATTTGTTGAGGTTTGTTTATGGCCAAGCATAGGCCTATCCTGGAGAATGTTCCATGTGAATATATATTCTGGCGGTGTTGTACTGAGTGTATCGAGCCTGTTAAGTCTGGTGGTTAATATGGTCTTCAAATCTTACAGTTCCCTGTCTTCTGTTTAGTTCTTTTATTCATTATTGAAAGTGGGGTATGGAAGTCTCTGTGATGGTTACCTTTATGTGTCAACTTGGCAGGGCTAAGAGATGCTGGTAAAACGTTATTTCTGGGTGTGTCTGTGTGGGTGTTTCTGGAAGACATTAACATTTCTTTTTTTTTTTTTTTTTTGAGACAGAGTCTCACTTTATTGCCCAGGCTAGAGTGAGTGCCTTGGCGTCAGCCTAGCTCACAGCAACCTCAAACTCCTGGGCTCAAGCCATCCTGCTGCCTCAGCCTCCCAAGTAGCTGGGACTACAGGCATGTGCCACCATGCCTGGCGAATTTTTTCTATATATATTAGTTGGCCAATTAATTTCTTTCTATTTATAGTAGAGATGGGGTCTCACTCTTGCTCAGGCTGGTCTCGAACTCCTGAGCTCAAATGATCCGCCCACCTCGGCCTCCCAGAGAGCTAGGATTACAGGCTTGAGCCACCGTGCCCGGCCAGACATTAACATTTCAATCAGTAGTCTGAGTAAAGAAGATCCGCCCTCACCAGTGTGAGTGAGCATCATGCACTCCATTGAGGGCCCAAATAGAACAAAAAAGTGGAGGAAAGACAAATTTACTCTCTCTTCTTGAGCTAGGACATCAATCTTCTTTTGCCCTCAGACATCAGCACACTTGGTTTTCCAGCCTTTGGACTCAGATCAGGACTTGCACCACTGGCTCCCTTGGTTTTCAGGCCTTCAAGCTTGGACTGGAACATCACCAGCTTTCCTGGACTTCCCAGCATGGAGACAGCAGGTCATTAGACTTCTCAGCTTTCGTAATCATGTGTGCCAATCCTTCATAATACACTTAGTTCTATTTATCTATATACATATCGATATCCCATTGATTCTGTTTCTCTGGAGAACCCTGAATAGTCTCCAACTACTATTGTCGAATTGTCTATTTCTCCATTTATTTGTGTCAGTTTAAAAAAAAAAAAAAAAAAAAGACCATAAGGAAGCCTTTATTCAAGAAGGACCAGTGCTATGAGAGTTTTGCAAGAGACAGAGACTAGGCTCAACTGTGTCAGTTTTTGATTTATTCTGGTGCTCTCTCTTTTTTTTTTTCTTCCTCTTTTTTTTTTTAATTTTAGCATATTATGGGGCCTGGTGCTCTCTTATTTAGTGCATATATGTTTATCATTGGTATGTCTTCCTAATGGATTAACCCTTTAAAAATTATAAAATGTCGCTGTTTATCTCTAGCAACATATTTTTGTTTAAGGTCTATTTTGTCTGACATTAGTATAGCCATGCCATCTTTCTGTGGTTGCTTTTGCATAATATATCTTTTCCATTCTTTGTTATTTTATTTTATTTATTTTTTTGAGACAGAGTCTTGCTCTGTCACCCAGGGTGGAGTGCAGTGGCCTCATCATAGCTTATTGCAATCATGAACTCCAGGGCTCAACCAACCCTGCTGCCTCAGCCTCCCAAGTAGCTGGGACTAGAGGTACATGCCACAATGCCTGCCTGATTTTTCTATTGTTTGTAGAGACGGGGTCTTGCTCTTGTTCAGGTTGCTCTCAAACTCCTGGCATCAAGTATTCCTTACGCCTTGGCATCCCAAAGCGCTAGGATTCACAGGTGTGAGACACTGCACCTGGCCTTCTTTTCCATTCTTTTATGTTCAGTGTATTTGTATCTTTGAATCTAGTATGTCTCCTGTAGATCACATACAGATAGATTGTTGGGTTTTGTTTGTTGTTGTTGTTGCTATTGTTTGAGACAGGGACTTGCTCTGTTGCCCAGGGTAGAGTACTATTGTGCAATCAGAACTCATTGCAGCAGCAGTCTCCTGGGCTCAAGGGATTAGACACCTCAGCCTCCCAAGTAGCTAGGACTATGTATATGTGCCACTACACTCAGATAATTTGTTTTTTTTAATTTTTTAATTCTTTTTTCTTCTTTTACTAGAGAAATAACACTTAAAGCCATAAAGATAATTTGTTTTTAATTTTTTTGTAGGGATGGGATCTCACTATGTTGCTAAGGCTGGTCTTGAATTCCTGGCCTCAAGTGATCCTCCTCACTCAGCCTCCCAAATTGCTGGGATTACAGGTGTGAGCTTGTAACAAACCAGCTTGTTGGTTTGTTTTTGTTTTTATTTATTTATTTATTTATTTTGAGACAGAGTCTCTCTCTGTCACCTGGGCTAGAGTGCTGTAGTATCATCATACCTCACTGCAGCCTCAAACTCCTAACCTCAAGCAGTCCTCCCACCTCAGCCTCCCAGAGTGGTAGGATTACAGGCGTGAGTCACCATGCCCGGCCTGTTTTTGTTTTTAAATAAAATCCGACAATCTCTGCATTTTGGTTGGATGATTTAATCCATTTACATTTAATGTTATCATTGATATAGTTGGATTTGTAGTTGATTCTTGAACAATATGGACTTGAACTGCAGGGAAACAACTTATACGTGTTTTTTTTTTGTTTTTTTGTTTTTTTGTGTCAATTTCAGCATATTATGGGGGTACAGATTTTAAGGTTTCAATAAATGCCCTTTCCCCCCTCCCCCCACAAGTCTGAGTTTCCAGCATGACCAATCCCCCAGATGGTGCACATCTCACTCATTATGTATGTATATACCCGCCCCCCTCCCCCCATACGTGGTTTTTTTTTCAATAAAAATATTGGGAAATTTTGGGGAGATTAGCAATAATTTGAAAAAAACAAACCTAACTTACAAATATTAAAAAAAGAATAAAAAGTTAGGTATGTCTTGAATGCGTTATATATATATATATACACACACACACACACACACGTCCATGTTATCATTACTACCATAAAATATACGAAAATCTATTATAAAAAGTTAAAATTTGTCAAAACTGATGCATGCAAACACTTACCATACATGGCACCATTTGGAGTTAAGAAAAATATAAACAAACATAAAGATGTAGTATTAAATCATGACTGCATAAAATTAACTGTAGTACATACTCCTGTTATACACCTCCTGTTGCTATGATGAGCCACCTCCTGTTGCTATGTGAGCTCAAGCGTTGCAAGTATCCACTTAAAATGCCACGTGGTGCTAATCATCTCCATGTAAGCAGTTCCTCTCTCGCCAGTAAATTGCATATCATAGTAAAAAGTGATCTCTTACAGTTCTTACATATTTTTCATCTTGTTTAGTGCAATACTACAAACCTTGAATAACACCGTGGGACCCATATGAAGTGCCACTAGTGATGCTGGATGTGCTCCCAAGAATCAGAGAAAATCATGACATTATGAGAATAAGTTGAATTGCTTGATATGTAGTGTAGATTGAGGTCTGCAGCTGCAGTTGCCTGCCATTTCAAGATAAAATCCATAATAGAAGCCATGTGTGGTGGTGCACACCTGTGTAGTCTCAGCTACTCAAGAGGCTGAGCCCAGGAGTTCCATTCCAGCCTGGACAATAGAGTGAGACCACGTCTCTTAAAAAAGGCAAAACTACTGATGGAGGACATATCCCTGGTTGTAAAGGATTACAAGTGGAAGGAAAGTACAAAGGGACAGTATAAGGAAATTTTGGGGGGTGATGAAAACTATTTGGGATCCTGATTATGGTGGTGGTTATGCAGTCTATATATGTGTTAGAAATCGTAGATCTGCACGCCTGAAAAAGTCAATTTTACTGTTAATTTGAAAAGTTAAATTTTAAAATAATTACATAGAAACATTATTGACAATAGCCAAAAGGTGGGAACAACCCAGGTGTCCCTCAGCAGATGAATGGATAAACAAAATGTGATATATCCATGTAACAGAATATTATTCATCCATACAAAGGAATAAGGCCAGGTGTGGTGGCTCATGCCTGCAATCCAAGGGCTTTGGGAGGCTGAGAGCTTTGCTTGAGGGTGGAAGTTCAAGACTAGCCTAGGCAACATAGTGAGACCCTAACTTTACAAGCAAAAACAAACTTACCAGAATAAAATTCTGATGCATGTTACAACATGGATGAACCTGAACGACATTATGCTAAGTGAGATAAACCTGAGACAAAAGGACAGAAAATAGAATGGTGGTCACCAGGGGCTGGGGGAGGAAAAATGGCGAGTGTTATTATTTAATGGATATAGAGTTTCAGTTTGGGATGATGAAAAAATTCTGGAATTGGATAGTAGCGATGGTTGCACAACAGTGTGAATATTAAATATGCCACTGAACTGTATACTTAAAAATGGTTAAAATGATAAATTTTATTTGTGTATACCCTATCACAATGAAAAAAATGAAATGTAAAAAAACTGAAGAGTCCGGCGTGCCTGTAATCCTAGCACTCTGGGAGGCCGAGACAGGAGGATCGCATGAGCCACTGTGCCTGGCCTCTTCGGGTTTTTTTACATTTCATTTTTTTCATTGTGATAAAGTATACACAAATAAAGTTTACCATTTTAACCATTTTTAAGTATACAGTTCAGTGGCATATTTAATATTCACATTGTTGTTTGAAGAGTTTGAGGTTGTGTGAGCCAGGCTGACACTACAGCACTCTAGCCTGGGCAACAGAGTGAGACTCTGTCTCAAAAAAAATAAAAAAATAAAAAACTGAAGAGAAGAATTTTAAAATGCAGGCTGGGGAACATTTTAAAACAGACTTCCAAGTATATATTATATATAAGACAAAAGTCTGTGGAGAAAGTAGAAAGAAAATGTAAGTTCAAGGAGAAAAAGAAAAGAAAGTAAAAATGTCTAACTGTTAAAAAAGAGTCTGTTCATATTTTTTAAATGTCTCTGAGAATTCACCCATAAAGTAATTGAAATAATGCATAATAGGAATGTAAGGTTTTTCGGCGGTGGTGAAAAGAAAAGACAGACACAGAGAAAGAGTGGGGGCCAAACCACGTGGCTTTATTACACACTCGTGGACGAGATTCTGGGGCCCCAAGAGAGGGGGGGCCCCCGGAAGTCGCCACAGTTTGAAGGGGCTGAGGCCTCTTATACCCTTTGGGCGGGGCTAGGGACTTGTGGGGGGAAGAGCTGGGGATTCTCTATTGTGACCTTGGATGGTCGTTGAGAAATAGGAAGGGCTGGAGGTATTTGTGGAATCCAGGTGGACATCTGGGTGTGGTTCCTCTCAGTGGGTCCTGGCAGTTTGTCCTTGGCGGGTCAGGTCACTAAGCGTTTTCTTTTTCCATCTAGGGAAGGGAGGGGGCCCCTGCCACCAGCCTTACAAGGAAAAAGACTTCAAAATCAGTGTAAGTCCTCAAAAAGATAAAAAGGCAAAAAAATCCAAAATAAGATCAGAGAGTATGAAACAAAAGCAGGCAGATATGAATCACAAATAGTTTAATATGGAAAGCAACCAATTAGAAATTCTGGAAATGAAATAATCACAAAAACACACGCACACACTCTCAATAGATGGGATGAATTCCAGATTGGGAAAATGAAGAACAGAATTAATGAACTGGAAGGTAGTACTG
>VSMD01027381.1:0-11458 GCA_008750895.1 Mirza zaza | reverse complement strand
GGGCAGTGTAGGAAGAAAAGCAGAAAGAACAAGAAGGAAAAAAGCCAGCAAAGTCCCTGGCTGGGGCAGGGGAGGCGCGGGTAACAGGAGGATGGTGGAGGTGGACGGTGGTTCCAGGTGACTGATACAGTGGGGGAGGGGCGAGGCGGCAGTCTTTAGAGCTTTGACAGCAAATGAGCTTAGCTTAGACTAGATCCTGCAGGCAGTGGGGACGCAGTAAAGATTTTAGTTCAGTGCAGGGCACGGTTATTGATTTGTTATCTTACTTGTTTCCTAGTTTATCGACTCCTCTCTGCTGCTCTGAAAGGTATAAACTCCACGAGGGCAGGGACCACATCTCTCTTGCACCCCACACTGTTTCCCCCCAAAGCCTAGAAGAATGCCTGGCCTGTGCACAGAACTCAACGAGTATGGCTGAATGAATATCCGAGGCTTGTTTGCAAAATGACTTTTTGCCCCCAAGTTTTTTATTGTGATAAAATACACATAACATAAAATTTACCACCTTAACCACTTCTAAGTGTACAGTTCAGTGGCATTCAGTCCATTCATAGTGTGCCACCGTCACAGACCAACTTTCACCTCACAGAACGGAAACTCTGCACCCATTAAACACCAACTCCCCTCCCGCCTCCCCTGGCAACCAC
Organism: Mirza zaza; assembly: GCA_008750895.1. NCBI lineage: Eukaryota > Metazoa > Chordata > Mammalia > Primates > Cheirogaleidae > Mirza > Mirza zaza. Next base: position 10,811 of record VSMD01027381.1, on the reverse strand, counting down.
CATTCCACTTTCTGTCTCTGTGATTTTCACTATTCTGGTTTCCTCAAGTAAGTAGAATCGTATTTGTCTTTGTGTGGCTGGTTCATTTCACTTAGCACAGTGACCTCAAGGTTCGTCCATGCTGTAGCATGTGTCTGCATTTCTTTCCTTTAAGGCTGAATAATATTCCATTGCGTGGATGTACCACATTTTGTTTATCTACTCATCCATCAGTGGGCGTTTCGGTTGCTTCCACATTTTAGCTATTGTGAATAATGCTGCCATGAACGTGGGTATATAAACAGCTCTTCAATTCCCTTGAGTATATACCCGGAAGTAGAATTGCTGGATCCTATGGTAATTCTATTTTAATTTTTTGAGGAACTGCCATACCCAAAATGACTTTTAAGAAGAAATTATATAAAAGGTTTCTCCTACCCCTGCCCTATACATCTGGTATCAGCTCTTGTGAATTAAGCTCTCTTATACCTCAGGGCCTTTGCACAGGCTATTGCCTTGGCCCAAAACACCTACTGCTGCTTAACTTCCACTCCCCTTTCAGATTTCATCTCAGACTTCACTCTTCCTGAAATTTCTTCCCAACTCTCAAGTTAGGGTTAAACCCCCTCCTTCACAGCCCTGGGCTCCCTCATCCCTTGTTGGGGGAACTGTTATGGCATTCACTGCTGGCTCCCCCCACGGGGGCCCTTGTTTGTCCCCAGTGCCTGGCACAGCGTGTATCACGTATCAGAACATTTCCGTGTTGAGCCGCAGAAGACTTCCCTTGAAACAGGAGAATCTGCATCTGTCACTGTTTGAAAACAACAATTACCCAAAGGCATTTCCAGTGCGTAATTGCTACCCTCCAAACTGCAGTTAATGAAGCTATAATATGTGACATTTCTTAGAGTAACTTAAGAGAGGAAAGTTTTACTTACTGTTGGTTTTTTGTTTTTCTCTTTTGATCATGTGCCCCCACCTAATATCAACAAGCCACGCCCACACCCTGCCCAAGAGCCGGCCTGTGCATGCAGGGACCTATTTTAAGGGGAAGGCAAGTAACTTCTCTCTCTCCAGGCCAGATGTGAAGAGAAAAACATGGCAAAGACATAAAATTCACCAAGATTCAGAGCCACCTGGTTCTACATCTTGAACAGAGGACATAGCAGAACCTTCTGGCGACATCCAGAACTGTGTATCATGTGAGATCGTGAGCTTAGAAAAAGGAACTTGCCCACTGCGGTGAGTTCTTGTCCTGTTCTGCCAGGGTGTGTTGGGTGACCTTGGGCCCTTTGTCTCCAGGGCCTCTCAGGCCAGGAGACAGGCCCCGGAAGCTTCCATTCTAAAGTTCTGGGGCATTACAAAAAGAAGGAGCGATGCCTAAACAGGGCGGCAGCAATGGAATGTCTTTGAAATGCAGGTGTCGAACAGACTAATGTTTTGTGCACCTCACCCATAGAGATGGGGTTGCTGGCACCATAGTGACAGGCTTTATAGTAACTGTTCATCTCAGCGTAGCCCATAGGGCACACGGGCTGCATGGTGGTTGTGGGTTTGGGGCCAGCTGCGCTAACACTGGCTTCAGGGCCTCACCTGGAGAGGTGTCACAGGTCTACATTTGGAGACCCTCCTCAGTGTCAGGTTTGAGTGCCACCTCCTCCCTGTAAGGGCCTTTGTGTTTTGTGGCCTAAGTTGCTTCTTCTCAGAATGGAGGTGGCTAGATTAACAATGGCTTCCACCTTTCTGTTTCATTTTTAAAGTCACAGAATCTTTTTAAAGGGGTCTTTCGCACCTGTCGCATCTGGAATGTGTATACACAAAGCTTCTGTCTGGCCGGCCCTGCCTCCCGCCACCCAGCTCTGTCCCAGCAAGGCCCTGAGTTGCTTCTGGAACCCGTCCCAGGAATCCCAGCGTTCCCAGGATCACAGTATAAAAACCAGTGGACCGGAGCCACGTTGCCCAAGGTTCGTACCATGCAATTAGGAATACATTTTATCTGGTGACTCACGACATACCCACAGACAGATAACTAAAAAGTTTTGCTATGGAATACTTTTCCCAACAGAAAATACACTTTATTTTCTAGTCTACTTTCTTCTATTTCACTTTTTAAAAAACAGTGGAAAACCACTCAAGTGATGTAAAATCCTGCTAAGAAGTTGCTGTCCACAGTCTGTAAACATTAACTTAGCAAATCTCCAAGATCCCTACTAGTACTCCCAGTACTGAAAATGTACTATGGCATTCACGAAGCTGTGATCCCGTTAGAGGAGGCGACACCCCACCCCAGGAGATCCCCAGGGTGGGGTGACCCACCTGAATCACCTAACTAGGAAACACATTCTCTCAACACCTTTGCCATTGAAACACCTGTTTTCCAAGAGGCAGGGCTTGGAGATGAGCAAGACAAACACCCAATGCCTAATCCCGGGGAGATTTGGAGCCAGGGGTGGTGACGGGTCGGGTGGGGGCACTAGGCTGGGTCAAAACAAGCACAGCTACAAATCGGAAGAAACAAAGCTCCCTCCGTCCCTCTGTGTGAACTCTGAGTCACACCCATCCTACCCAGATATCAGATCGCTTCCATTTCTAAGAGCCCGGTGAGAATTAGTTTTTGCTTTAGATTTTGTAAATACAGTGTTTACCCAAACACCCACAGTGATGCAGAAAAATGACCCCCTGAAGCCCCACAGTGGTGAGCAAGAAACTTCTTAGGCGCGTCGCACAGCGTTACAGGATGTTGGCCGGGGGAGTGCCCAGGCTGGGCCAACCCCAAGGCTGGCCTCCTAAGTACCTGCTAGCCATCATCAGGTGGCGGCAGCACGTGAGAGCAGCAGGTTAGAACCCGAAAGAAAACATTGTCACATGAGGATAATGCACATTGTGATGATGAAGAAAAACCAAGACCTGAAACAGCAAATGAGCAAACAAAAAACCCGAATAAAACTTCACGATATCCGCAGCGGTGGCCAGCATGTGTGACATCACCCTCCTAAGTTTTTTTTTTTTTACGATGAACGTGTTCTTCTTTTGTCGTCTAGGGAAGAAAACAACTTTAAAAGCCCGTCCATCCAGAGGCACATCACGAAGTCTGGCTAAGGGAGTGCCAAGTAAACACGGCCGCTAGCTCACTCCCGACGTCCACGCCAGTGTGAACCGACAGGACCCGAAAATGTCGAGACACGCTCCTCCACGTGCACCCCTTGTTTGCCAGGGCCCTCACCCTTCACTCCTCCCAGACACGCCACTGCCACTGCGGATGCCCCCAAAACGCCTGGCGGTGTGGACCAGTGCAGAGAGACGGAGGATCTTGGACAGGGAGGGTGCTCTGTTTTTGTTCTCCGAGAATGGTCCACAAAATCGGTCAAGACAGAATCGGGAACTTCGGGGTCTAGTCCTGGCTCTGATCCCCAGGCAAGTCTGTTCCCCTGCCCGGGCCTCGGTCTCCCCGTTTGTCAAATAAGCAGATCGGACTTTCGGGTGGCTGAGGTCCCTTCTGGCCCCAATAGTCTAAAGCAACCGGCATTCAGGTTCAAGGGCTGCCAAGTCTGACAGATCTAGGGCAAGAGAGAATGAGGTGACTCTAGGTGGCTTGGCCCAAGCAAATGACACGGATAGAAGGCGAGGCCCCCCAGCAGCTGGGAGCTGGGGGGAGGGTCAGCACACACCCTCAGAGGCTGTCTCCGGCCAGTGGCTTACAGCTGTCTGAGAGGGGCAGGGCAGTTTGAAGCAGGGAAAACCAAACAAGCGGCCTGTTTCTTCCAAACAAGTGGCCTGTTTCTTCTGGGAGCGAGAGGTCCCAGGAGGGATGGCCGTGGCATAAGTGCTCAACCCAGGAGAAAGGAGAAAAAAACATTCCCACGCTAGGCTGGGCTACCTGTCCAGGACGGCGAGGAGCAAGACTCTGTGAAGCTGCTAGAAAGACTAAGATGTTGAGAAACCACCAAACCTGGGGCCCAAGAAAGCCTTTGACCCGAATGTGGCCAGGCTTTCTGGGATAATGTAAAGGACCCCAGAGCGGAGTCAGGAGGGCTGGGTTCCAGTCCCAATTCTGCTGCTGATCTGCTGGGTGTCCTTGGGCAAGTCCTTTCCCCTCTCTGAGTTTCATGTGTCAAATGAGGATGGTGGCTCTGATGACCAAAAGGTCCCTTCCACCTGAGACATTCCTCCTGTCACCTCCAAGCCAAGGAGATAACATGGGGGGAGGAGGACACTCACATGGCTTTCATTTGCAGGAAGTCCTGCAAGCTTCAGAGCAGAGACAACAGAAGTGAAAGCAAAAGTCAGCGGCCAGAAGCAGACCCTTGACCGCATCCCCAGTCAGAAAGCATCTGAACTTCTGGAACTTTCCTGACACCTACGGAGACAATGCTCCTCATTCCCTTGACTCTCACCTTAATTTGGAACTAGGAGAAGCCAAAAGCTAAAGCTCCTTGTGCTCTGGCCTCTTCCAGCCCAGGAGGTCTGCGGGGTCTACAGGCAGCCCTGCAGGGAGGAACCGTGAGCTAGCACAACAGGAGCAGCGTCCAGCTGCCTCTCTGTCCAGCTTGGCTATTCCTCACACAGGGAAACCCCCAGGCCTTCTGACATCTGGAGCCAGAGAGCTGGAAGGCCACCACTGGAGGGGCTTGGGTCCTGCCAAGAGCCCAGACCCTCACTACCTCTGTCTGGTAGAAGAGAGGGCCGGCACTGTGGGCCTCACATGGAATCTCCGAATCTCAACCTTGACCCATGGTCACATGTGAAGGCCACGTGTCAATTTCTGCCTCCTGTATGGGCCACCTATCCAGCTGCCCTCCCCACTGCCTCTACCAGCCGGCCGGCCAGCCTTCTCTCTCCCAGCCGTCTTCTCTAAGGCCCAGCTTCCAGGTAGCCAGAATTATCTTCTTAAAGTATTGATCAGATTGGATGAGTTCCCTGCTTGAAGAACATGAATGAAACATGCATCCCTCTTTGTCTTTCTTGTTCATCTGAGCACCTAGGACAGTGCCTGGCCCACAGAAGGTGTTCAGTCAACATCTGTCCAGTCTGGCTCATTCCAGACCCTCCACTCCCTGTACTTGCCCCCCTCATCCTCCCACACACCCACCCTCCACTGCCTGAGCACCTCCCCTGCCCCACACACCCATCACATTCATATCTCTGTGCTTGTGCTTGTGCTTGGCTGTTCCATCTGCCCAGATGCCCTTTCTCCCCTGTCTACCCGACAGACTCCAATGTGCTGTTGAGTATTCCAGCATTCTCTTAGCAGGACCTCCTGAGTTTCTTTCTTTCTTCTGCTAAGTCCTGTGACATAACTTACTACAGAGTATTTGCTATGTGCTAGGCACACATACACCACGTTGCCCTAGGAAGTTATCAGCCCATTTTACAGATGAAGAAACTGAGGCTCAGAGAGTTCAGGTCACCCAGCCAGCGAGTGGTATAGCCTGACTGTATCAACAACTCCCTGTGACACTTGTCACTACTGTCTCTGACTCCCTCACTAGGCTGGGAGCCCTGGGAGACCCCTATGCCCTGGATACCAGGGGCAGATCTGGCCCTGGGCGACGCCCCAGACACTCTGATCAGGGAACCACTATCAGCTCAGGATACCACGAGAAAGATTCACCAGCAGCCCTGTCCCTTTCTCTTTCTTTGGTCTTTTCTCCCAGTCCGGGGGTAGGAACATATTTGGAAGGAAAGGGGTCCCCTCCCAATCCCTTTGGCCCCATCAACTTAAGTCAGGCTCCTTGTGTGACAAGTCCCCAAAGTGTGAACGCCCTTCACAGGTCCCAGGGCCCATCTCTCCCTAGAGAGAGAGAGAGATCCTCCAAGTAACCCATTCAAAGCGAAAGCCAGAAGCCAGCCCTGCAGGCGCAGTCCCTCCTCCTGCGGCCCCACCCCCACTGGCCGGCCCCCTGGCTGGGGCTGGGGGCTCCAGCGCCGACCACCCGCGCTGCCAGTAGGGACCCCGAGCCACACACGCAGTCTCGGCACGCAGAGCGCTGCACAGGGCGCCCCGCGGCTGCTCCGGGGGGGCCAAAGGGGTCCAGGTCTCCTGCCCCCGCACTTGGTGGGGAAAGATTTCTTTCTGAAAGTGATTCAGACCTGGCACGCCCTGGCCACTGTCCTCGCGTCCGTGCGCGACTTGAGATCTGATTTGGAGTCTTCTCTCCCCGAAGCCCAGTAACCTAACTTACTACCGAGAGGTGCCCCACTGCGCCCTAGGGCGCTAGCACTCCCATTTTACAGATGAAGAAACCAAGGCTCCGGAAGGAAAAACTCAAGTTTCACCTCTTTGCTCACGCCCGATTCCTCACCCATGCGTCTGCTTCTGCTGCGTAACACACACACGCACACACACGCACACCCCTAAATCCCTAAAAAGCCTCGATTTCCAGAAAGGAGTAAGGGACAGCGAGGACAGCCCCAGAGTGGTTTCCTGGGACCACTGGCAAGTCCGCTCACAGGGACCGGCGGAAGGTGTCCCTACCGAGGCCAAAGGTTCGAAACCCGCCGGGCGGGTGGCACCTGTCCCCGCCAACAGGGGGCCCCCAAGGCCGGCTGCCTACCCCGGCCCAGGCCCGCCGGCCCCGCGCGGGCTGCAGCGTCCGGCCCCGGCGGGGCGCGGGGCGCCGAGTCCTCCGGGTGGCAGACCCAGGGCAGGAAGCGCCCCGGCGCACGGACAGACGACCAGACAGCCCTCGGCGCCCCTCCCCGGCCCTGGGGGAACCCACAGGACGGCGCGGGGCGCGGCGGCGCAGACTCACCGGGAGGCGGCTGGTCCCGCTCCGTCTCCGCCGGGCGGCCCGGGGCTGGGGGCTCCGCGAACCCCGCCGCCCCCGGGCTGCCTCCTCCGGGGCGCCGGGATCCGGGGAGTCTCGGAGAGGAGCGCGGCGGCGGAGAGGGCGAGCTGCCCGCTCCGGGACTGGGATGGGGCGCAGGAAGCGCGGCCTGGGAGCGCGGGCGCGCGGGAGGGAGGGACCGCGGGAGGCGGAGGGCGGCGCGGGCGGGAGGGCCTCCAGCCCCGGGAGGCACCGCCCACCAGTCGACCCTCCCTCCGCGCCCTCTGCGCCAGCCCCAGGCCCGGGCACCGACCGACGCTGCGGGGGGCGGGTGCCCACTCCCAGCGCGCCCCGCGGGAGCGGGCTGAGAGTGGGGGCTGGGGGCTGGGCCTTCGTCCCCCCAGGCCCTCGCCTTACCCCGCTGGAGGAGCGGGGGTGGGGGCAGGGAACAGAGCCCGGCCCCCCGCCCCAGGGGCCGGAGAATCGGGTGAGTGTTGGGGAGGGGCGGTTCTCAGGCCCGGCGTCCCGAGGATTCGGGGGTTGAGTGGATCTGGGGGACGCCCCTCCGTCCCTGCCCCCGCGCGGGTGCAGCGCCGGCGGCCGCGCCCTCACCTGGCCCGGCGCTCACCTCGCCTCCCTCCTGGGCAGGCCGCGCCTCCCCCTGCGCCCTCGGGCAGGTTAGGGCGCTGGGGCCCGCCCATGCCGCCCAGGACTGGTGCCCTGCTAGGCGAGTGATGGACGGAGGTCGGGAAGGAGGAAGCGAGTTTTTGAAAACTGAGTCAGTTCATGCCCTCGGCGCGGCTCCCGCCCTCTCCGGGGTCCCCGGGCGCTCTCGGGATCGCGCGCGTCCCAGCCCGGGTGGCGCCCGTTCCGGTTCCCGCGCTCCGGAGCAGAGCGGGGCGCCCTGGCCGGGGGCTCGCCCGCTGAGGCTCGTGCCCAGCTTTGCCGAGAACTTTCCCAGCGAAGCGCCGCTGGCTGGCGCGTCCCGCCCCGCGGGTGGCAGGCGGGGGGCGGCCGCGGCCAAGCCCTGGCCCCCAGGAGGGCGGACCCGCGCCCGGCCCGCGCGCCTCTTACCTGCGGCTCTGCCTCCGCCCTCCCCGGGCTGCGCCCTGGAGCCGCGCGGCCGCGCTCCGAGTGGGGTGCGCCGAGGGACGAGCCCGCCCCGTCCCCTCGCGACCTTGGACGTTTGCATTCCAAGAGAGGGCAGGCCGGGGTCCCCTCCTTGGGTGAGCGTCCAGCGCTTTGAAGTTAAAGCCCCGAGAAGCCCGTCCGCGGCTGGCTGGGGCCGGGCAAGGCGCCGAGGGCGGACGGCGCCTCCCGCGGGACGCCGCGGCCTGCTGGCGGAAATAGGCCGGCTGCGATGAGGTCGCTTCCAAACTGCGCATTCGTGGGCACGCTGTGTCCAGCGCGGACCCACAGAGTTGTAACACGCAGGTATTTTTTCCCCGTGTCTCTTTTTTTTTTTTTTTTTAAATTTGCGCAGGAACAGTTCGACAGGACCCTGGTGTTCACAAAAGGCAAATTTGGGGCTGGGAAGACATTTGAGGAAACAGCCTCTCGAACCATGACTATTACAGGAACTGTTAGTCCTCACGTCCTTACTATGAACCAGGCAGGGGCGCCACCCGCCTCCCCTGAACCATCTCGTGTAATGCTCGTAACAACCCCCCAGGCGGTTACCGGTTATGCCCACTTTGCAGAAGACAAAGGTGAGGCTTGAGGAGGCAAGGCCATGTGCCCAGTGTCACACAGCTGAACAGTATCAGGGTCTAGACCCACGCTGATGGACCCCAGAGCTCGGGCTCCACCTGCCGTAGAGTAATTCCTCTTCTGTCTGCACATGTTCTCAGCCCGGAGGGAAGTTTCCCTGCCCCCTTTGCCTGGCCCCCTGCAAGTGCTTAATAAATGTTTGTTGGATGAATGAATGAAAGCCCCAAATATTAATAACAACACACTATTTTAGCAAATGGGGAGACCCTTTTGTGTAAGCAGGGGTGACATGCTCCCGTCTGCGTGTACTCATCCCAGAGTTTACCCAAGGCATTTGAGAACCTTCCCAGGCTCCAAAGGAGTGACAGGAAACAGTCATGTAGTTCTCAGATAAGACCAGGAATCTGGTTTTCATTTCGCTTCGCAAGACTGACCCTGGAGAGGCCTGGACCCGGGATGGTGATGTCAGAACGAACGGCTGCCCTAGCTCCTAACCTGGAGGCAAGCAGCTCCAGTACTTTTCCCCGCCAGGATCATCCCAGACCTGCCCCACTCTGCTGCAGACCCAACCCGGCAGGCCCCGTCTATCTCTGAAAATCATCTTCAGAGCGTTCCTTTTAAGCAGGCTCGCCCTGGCTAATCTGGAGAGAGGCTGGAGAAGTTCCCAGCCAGAGCTAAGCGGCAGGCAGAGCTGAAGAAACTTGACAGAGGAAGCATGTTTCTCTTTATATCCTCCTTCCAGAGCCTTCTCCCTCTGCATGGTTAGTTTCTCTGAACCTTCTTCCCAGGTTCTCCATGTCCCATTGAGGAACCTGACACAAGTGAACTGCCAACTTATCCCAGTGTCGACTGACAGGGCCCTGATAGGTGTCCTTGGGGAAAAGATCCAAAGAAATGAATCTCAAATGGTGGAGTTTCTATTACCTGTTATCATAATAGGCAGTGGGGAGGATGACAGTTACCATTTACTCAGCCCCATGTCTCAAATGCACTGCATGCATTGTGTTAATTTGATCCTCCCAACAGCCCTAGAAGGAAGACCCTATTATTCCAGTTTTTCAGGTGAGGCTACTAAGACTCAGACACATTTTGCACCTGGATCTGCACTGAGGGTCTTTGCAGGGCCCTTGCTCGAAATCAGTATGCTGGAAACCCCCGTGTGGTAGGCAGAATAATGGCTGCCCAAAGATGTTCACATCCTAATCCCCAGAACCTGTTGCCTTACACGGCAAAAGGGACTTTGCAGATGGGATGGAGTTAAGGATTTTGAGATGGGAGGCTATCCTGAAGGATCCTGGTGGGTCCAGTGTAGTCACAAGGGTTCTTACAAGAGGCAGGCAGGAGGATTGGAGCCAGAGAACATTTGGTGACAGAAGTAGAGGTCAGAATGATGCAGTTGCTGGAAAGGGGCCATCAGCCAAGGCACGTGGGCAGCCTCTAGGAACTGGAAAAGGAAAGGTGTGGATTCTCAGCTAGAGCATCCCGAAGGAGCTCAGCTCTGCAGACACCTTAATTTTAGCCTGGTGAGACCCATTTTGGACATCTGGCCTCCAGAACTTTAAGATAATAATTTGTATTGTTCTAAGCCATGAAGCTTATGATAATTTGTTACAGCAGCAACAGGAAACTAATATATCCTGCAAACTCAGGCGGCATGTAGGTAGATGTTTATTTCAGCTGCCTTTTTGGCTGACAGTCCCCTATAAAGCTCTTCTGTTAAGAAGCACCATGAGCTAGCCTGTATCACGGATTTAGAAAGAAGGCAGGATTCCATCAGGTCTGTCTTTGGTTTCTGAAGCCTCTGCCATTTGTCAGTTGTGTGACCTTGGGCAGTTGTCCTTTTGTCTCTGAGCCTCGGTTTCCTCATCTGTAAAAACGATGCTAATAATACCTACTTTGCAGGACTAATAGAGGGTCGGGTGAACCAGTATGTGACAAAGTGCCTTGTAAATGGCCCAGTGTTGTCCAAATATGAGTCCTGTGGGGCATTAGCCTCTCCAGTTTTGAAAGCCTGAATTTAAGAGGAGATTATGGCTGGGCGCGGTAGCTCACGCCTGTAATCCTAGCACTCTGGGAGGCCGAGGCGGGCGGATTGCTCGAGGTCAGGAGTTCGAGACCAGCCTGAGCAAGAGCGAGACCCCGTCTCTACTATAAATAGAAAGAAATTAATTGGACAACTAATATATACAGAAAAAATTAGCCGGGCATGGTGGCACATGCCTGTAGCCCCAGCTACTCGGGAGGCTGAGGCAGGAGGATCGCTTGAGCCCAGGAGTTTGAGGTTGCTGTGAGCTACGCTGACGCCACGGCACTCACTCTAGCCTGGGCAACAAAGCGAGATTCTGTCTCAAAAAA
>VSMD01027379.1:0-20721 GCA_008750895.1 Mirza zaza | reverse complement strand
TTTGCATTGAATCTCCCAGGGGTCCTCTGAGCTTCTTGAACTTGTATATCGAGATTATTAGCAAGGCCTGGGAAATTTTCCTCTATTATATCTTCAAAAAGCTTGTCCAACCCGTGAGTGTTGTCTTCTTCCCCTTCTGGTAACCCTATGACCCTCACATTAGGTTTCTTCACATAATCCCACAGCTCTTGTAGGCTCTGCTCTTTTCTCTTGTTTCTCTGCTCTATTTCTGTGACTGATTTATTTAATTGGAGGGTGTTATCTTCAATCTCTGAGATTCTTTCTTCTGTTTGGTCTACCCTGTTCTTGAGACTTTCCACTGTATTCTGTAGTTCCCTGACTTGATTCTTCATTTCCAGGAGTTCGGTTAAACTTTTCTTCATTGTGTCTATTTCTTTAGTGAACTTTGTTTCTAGATCCTGGAGGCTTTTTGTGGTTTCTTTGTGCTGGTTATTGAGTTGTTCTTGCAGGTCAATGAGTGTTCTTATGATCCACATACGAAATTCCTCTTCTGTCATTTAGGTTGCCTGATTTTGGTTGGTGTCCGTTTCTAGGGGGCTGGGGCTCCTCTTTGGGGGTGTGTTTTCTGATTGGTTCTTCATATTTCTGGAGTTCCTTTGCTGATTTCTTCCCATGTCGATCAGTTGTTGTTTGTTTTCTTTAGGTTTTTGTTTGGGTATTCACACCCCTTGTTTAGTTTCTGAGCCGGTAGGTGGTGTCTGTGGGTGAGATTCGACCACTCCCTGTATAATGAGTCAGTAGGTGTCATGAAAAGGGTGTGCAGGATGCTCTCCCTGTCAGTAGGTGGCGGTTGCTTGGAGGAACAGGCTACGCTGTTGTTTTTGTGTCCTGTTATCAGCTCTTGTTCCTGAAGAGAGAACTCTAGTGCCTCAGGTGGTGGGTGGGGTCCTGGGACTTCCAGGTGTGTCCTTTTCTCCCCTTCAGTGAGGGGTGGTCTAGGAGAGAGTCTGGACGGAGCTGAGTTGGGTAAGCCCGCACTCAGGCACCACCAATGTCGTCAGCAGGGGTCAAAGTTCTGTTCTCTGCTTCCAAGCAAAGCTGACAGGGAGGGGCTGGAATGTCCCCGCTCAGTCAGAGAGTCTGCGTGTGGGGGTGGAGCTGTCCGAGACCCGCCGTCTGGAGCGGGCCTGGCCTCTTTCCACCGTCCCCAAGTCCGCGGCTACTCCTGGGCCTCTGTCAGCAGGCCAGACCACACGCCACCAGACCTCCCTTGGCTGTGATGCCGGCGGGGAGGTTCCCTGCGCAGGAACGCCACATGGGCTGGGCGCACGGCCTCCCTTTGGGGGGAGGGTTGCCCTCTAGGACGCTGATCTGCCCCTGAAGGCACACACACCTCAGCAGGCTGTTCACGTATATCCCTTCTGTGCCCCGGGCAATGCGAGTCCTCTGTGCACGGGATGTGGTCTGCTGGTCTGACCTCTGGGTCCCAGAGTTCAAACTTTGTCCCCACCAGGGAGACGCGTGCCTGTCCCAGTTCACCCACAGGGAGCCCAAGCTGGGTCTATGTCTCTCGACCTCAGGCTCTGCCCCGTTCTCCTGGGATCACCGTGCCAGCAGCACCTGGGAGGGCTGGCGGGCAGAGAGCTCACAGTCTGAGTTCCCGTTAGTCAGCTGTAGGGCCCCAAAAGGGAAGGTCCCGTTCCCTGGAGGTGCGTCCGGCTGGTGGCTATATTGTCTCTCTGTCTCTCTGGGCATCCGCGGGTAGGGTCGGGGGATGGGAGGAGGACGCAATATGGCGTCTGCCGCGCGGCTCGGGTCTGTGCACACGGAGGTGCCCGAGGGAGTTGGGAGCCTGGCACCACGTCCGCTACTGGCTTACCGTGTCGGCGGCCGTGGCTGGGCTGGTGTCCGCAGGTCCCTCCACTTGCTGGGGAGCCCACCAGCAGTCCGGGATGCAGGGGAGGGGAAACGGCGGATCCACCTCCCCTTCCCGCTGGTCTCCGGGCTGCTCCGGGGGTCCCAGCTTCCAGTTCTCCTCCGTGACCTCCTCCCGTGGAGTCTCCCGTGGTCTCAGGTACTCCTCCTGCCGACCCTCATCCGATATAGGCTCGTCTTCTTGCTTATTTCTTCTAATTTCTGCTAGAATCTGTCTTTTCTTCAGAGACACTCTGTCTCACGGTGTTTCTCATCCGCCATCTTCTGGGCAGGTCAAAAGAACAATTATTAAGGTCATTAAATAAGAATGTCCAATTTCAAATCAGAAGTGTAGTTTATTATATCTCAATGAAGAAGCAGTGTAATTAAAGTATGTGCCTAAACTATCAATATAATTTTGCCATCTTAATGGTAGCTTGTTTATGCCAACAGTGGAGAAGCCTGCAGATCGAGTGGCAATGAAATCAGAAAAGCCATTTTCCACAGCTTTTTGAGAATTGAATATTTGCGTTGCAAGAAGTGGTCCAAAGCCTAGAAGAAGTGGTAGTCAGTTGGTGGAGGGTCTGATGAATATGGTGGATTACATGGAGTTTTCAAGTCCTGTTGCCATAGTTTGAGGAGCATTGTTTGTGTGACATGTGGTGGAGCATTGTCTTGCAAGAGGAGTGGCCTGTCTTTGTTGACCAATCTCGGCTGCTTCATCACAAGCATTCTTATCATGTTGTCCAACTGATTGCAGTAGACATCCACTGTAATGGATTGACCAGGTTTCATGAAGCTACAGTGGATAATACCAGCACTGGACCACCAGACAGACACCATTAGCTTTTTTTTAATGAGTTTTGGACTGTGTTTCAATACTTCATTTTTATCCAACCCTTGTGCTGAACACTTGAGGCTGTCAAAAAAAATACATTTTTCATCACATGTAACAATGCGGTGTAGAAATGGTTTGTCTTTATGTCGTGACAGCAAAAAAGTCAGGCTTCCAGATGATTTCTCTTCTGACGCTCATTTAATTTATACAGAACCCATCTATCAAACTTCTTTACCAGTTTGTTGCAAATGGTCCAATATTGCTGCAGTAGTAATGTCAAACCTTGCTGCTAATTATAGGTTGAGATGGATTCACTTCCACTACGTCTTTCAGCTCATGATTATCTCAGGTCACCCACATGACTCATTTTCAAGATTAAAATCACCAGAATTGAACTTCTCAAACCATCGACATACTATGCATTCATTAGCCACATCCTTCCCAAACACTTGGTTGATATTTCGAGATGTCTGGGCTTCACTGGTCCACGATGGAACTCATATTTGAAAAAAACACAAATTTTAGACTTATCCATGATTTCACAAAAATTGCTCTAAAAATTTTTTTTAAAGATAATCACAAGCTAAAACGTGCATTTGAAAGACTGAGGATGTACCTTGACAATAAAAATATAACAAGAAGTGTCATAGTGAAATGTCAGAGATATCAACTGTCAAACGTAGTACTTAAGGAAATCAGACATTTCATACTTAATAACCTATGTTGAGGAAGGAAATAGCAGAGGACGTAAACAGGTAGAAAACCATACCATACTCACGGGGCGGCAGAATCAACATTGTTAAAGTGTCTATACCACCCAAAGTGATCTACAGAGTCAGTGCAATCCCTATGAAAATACCATCATCATTTTTCACAGGTATAGAAAAAATAATTTTATGCTTCATATAGAACCAGAGAAGACCCCGTATAGCAAAAGCAGTCCTATGCAATAAATACAAAATGGGAGGTATCAATTTACCAGACTTCAAACTATACTACAAAGCTGTAGTAATTAAATCAATATGGTATTGGCACAAAAATAGGAATATTGACCAGTGGAACAGATCTGAGAATCCTGATATAAAACCATCTCATATAGCCATCTAATCTTTGACAAAGCAGACAAGAACATACGCTGGGGAAAAGAATCCCTTTTCAATAAATGGTGCTGGGAAAACTGGATAGCCACTTGTAAAAGGCTAAAGCAGGACCCACACCTTTCACCTCTCACAAAAATCAACTAACGCTGGGTAACAGACTTGAACCTTAGGTGTGAAACTATTAGAATTCTAGAGGAAAACGTTGGAAAAACTCTTCTAGACATTGGCTTAGACAAGAATTTATGAAGAAGACCCCAAAGACAATCACAGCAACAACAAAAATAAATGGGACCTGATCAAATTAAAAAGCTTCTGCACAGCCAAAGAAACTGTCACGAGAGCAAACAGACAACCTTCAGAACAGGAGAAAAATGTTCACAAGCTACACATCCAATAAAGGGCTGATAACTAGAATCTATTTAGAACTCTGGAAAATCAGCAAGAAAAAAGCAAACAACCCTATCAAAAAGTAGGCAAAGGACATGAACAGAAACTCTTCAAAAGAAGACAGAATAATGGCCAACAAACATATGAAAAAATGCTCAACATCTCTAATCACCAGGGGAATACAAATCAAAACCACAATGAGATATCAATTATCTCCAGTGAGAATGGCCTTTATCAGAAAGTCCTCAAACAATAAATGTTGGCGTTGATGCGGAGAGAGAGGAACACTCCTACACTGCTGGTGGGACTGCAAACTAGTTCAACCTCTGTGGAAAGCAATATGGAGATAACTTAACGAGATAGAAGTAGATCTACCATTTGATCCAGTAATTCTATTACTGGGCATCTACCCAAAAGAACAAAAGACACTCTATAAAAAAAGACATCTGCACTCAAATGTTTATAGCAGGACAATTCACAATTGCAAAGATGTGGAAACAACCCAAGTGCCCATGAATACATGAGTGGATTCATAAAATGTGGTATATGTATACCATGGATTACCATTCAGCTATAAGAAATAATGATGATATAGCATCTCTTGTATTTTCCTGGATAGAGCTAGAACCCATTCTACTAAGTGAAGTATCCCAAGAATGGAAAAATAAGCACCACATGTACTCACCAGCAAATTGGTATTAACTGATCAACATCTAAGTGGATGTATAGGAATAACATTTATCGGGCGTCGGGCAGATGGGAGGGGGGAGGAGGGGATGGGTATATACACATATAGTGAGTGCAGTGCACACCATCTGGGGGATGGACATGCTTGAAATTCTGACTCAGGGGAGAAGGCAACACACATAACCTAAACATCTATACCCCCATAATATGCTGAAATTTAAAAAAATAATAATAATAACCTATGTTATCTGACAGTTTCTGAGGGTCAGGAATTCAAAAACCATGTAGCTGTGTGCTTCTGGCCCAGGACCTCTTATGAGGCTACTGTTAAGATGTCAGCTCACGCTGGAGAAGTCTGAAGCTTGACAGTGGCTTTAGTAGCTGTGTCCAGTGTTGCTCACTCACATGGCTGTCAGAAGCATCCTTGCTTCCTCACTAGTATGGGAAGCCCCATTTCCTTACTGCAGAGGCCTCTCTCTGGGGCTTCGCACAGAGCATGTGATTCAGGAGAGAGAGAGCGCCTAAGACAGAAGCCATGGTGTCTTGATAACCTGATCTTGGAAGTGATATACCTCACCTCTGCCATATTCCATTGTCACGCACACCAACACTGCTATAATGTAGGAAGAGGGTACAACATAGTGTAAATACCAGACTATGGGGACCATTGGGGTCATCTTGGAGGTTGGCTCCCTCATCCACAAGTGACAAAAAAGTGTTAAATATTTTGTGTGTATAAGTGATGTAGATCTTTGCATTCCAGATATGTGGCTCCAGGGGACAGTGTGGAGAATGAGATATAGAGGGAAAGATTGCAGTCAGGAAAACACTATACTAATCTAGAGTTGCTGAGATCCTGAACTAAAGCAGTGCCAATGAGGTGTTTAAGAGATTTTTGATAAACTTTTAAGAGACAGAAAAGACATAATTTATTGGTCATTGATTGCATGAGGTGGGTTAGGAAGTAGAGCATTTAAGAATGACTGTTAGATGACTGTGTTGACAAATTTGATGGATATGTTCCACTGAGATATGGAGCATTTAGAAACTAGCCAGTAGACAATGGGCCTGTCAGTAGGTTTGGAGCTCAAACAAAAGGGAATGGAAAAGAAAGTATGATTTCACAGAAGCTGTGGGAGGAACTGTCATTAACCTATACTTGTAAAATGTAACACTCAGTGAAGTTCTGAATATAGTTTAGAAAGCTAAACTTAAATGCATTAATATAGTGATTTAGCATGGTGACTTGAACCCCAATGAGAAAGCAAAATATAATATGAATAATTTTTCCAAGGTAATATTGTTAATGCCTAATGATTCCTTTATGTTATATATATTTAACCAAAATTTTAAATATATAATAATTAATTTTTTAAAATAAAAAAAGCTTCAAGACAAAAAAAAAATCCCAAAAAGGCAGTAGAGTGGATTTTACCCATGGGCTATTGTTTGCCAACCCCTGGACTATAAATATATACTCCTGAGTGCAAAGATTGTATCTTTTGCAACTTGTGTCTGTAGTATCCAATACTTACAGCTGTTTCTTGTTTTTTTATACTTACAGCTGTTTTATTGAAAATACAGAGAAGTTCTGTATCGCCAAATAAAATTAAGAATTTGAGTCTTCCTTTTTTACTTATATAATTATTTTCTTAGTGTATTTAGTGTCTGTTTAATATTTAATTAATGTTTAATGCAAATCAAGAGGATCAATTACTCTATGATGTCTAAAGATCACAGGATTAAAAATAAAATATTGATTTTACATAAAACTCTAAATTAGAAAAAATTATATTTTTATCAGTAAGCCTTAAATGATTTTAATCTTTGTCTTCATATAATTTTGAAAAATATCATTTCTAATAAGCCAGTGCTCAAGTTATACATAAAACTTTTATGTTCTCTGTTTACATATATATCTAAAAGCCTTAAATTTTACATAATGCCAGTTTATCTTGGTGGCAAAATCTGTAACAGTGAGTGGCCTGGGTGAGAAGTTGGCTATGATAAGTTTTTCTTTCTAGCAGTAGATTGAATTACTGAAATCACTAATGCTATGATTAGACAGAAACTTGCTCTTTTTTCACATTTTATTCTATTACTTTACATTTCTTCAGGACTGTTTACAAATATTTATTAATCTTCATCTGTTTAATACAGGTCCCTCTGTTTTATAAAGGAGAAAACTGAAGGGAAAAACATTTTGGTAAACTTCAAGAGGGATCACAGTCTTTAATGACAGGAAGCATCTTCATGTGTTAGTTTAAAAACTTAGTTACCTATGGCCCAACCAAAAAACTGACTTCTTTCATTTCTGAGAGAACCACTGAAGGACCCTAATAGAGTAAGTCAATTCTATCAGTCAGTTTTTATATTATAGTGTAAAGCAGTGCTCCCCAGCCTTGTTGGTACCAGGACTGGTTTCATGGAAGATAGTTTTTCCAGAGGTGGGGGCAGGGCAGGGGGGTCAGTGTAGCTCGGGTGGTGGTGGGAGCATTGGGGAGTGGCTGTAAATATAGACGAAGCTTCACTCACTGGCCTGCCGCTCACCTCCTGCTCAGCCTGGTTCCTAAGTTTCATGGAAGACAATTTTTCTGTGGGGTAGGGGTGGGAGGGGGAGGCAGAGCTCAGGCAGTGACGTGCAGCCAGGTTCCTAAGGGAGGGGTGGGGGAACGGACCACAAGTGTGAAGGAAGCAGAGTGTGTTGTGACATTAAAGAGATTAGACAGGTTTGAGGTTTTTGTTTGTTTTTTAGTTTTGCTTTTGTTTGATTTGGGGAGAAAGTATGGAATCATTTGATGATGATATTTTGTAGTCCAGAAAAGGTGTTTAAGAGTAGTAGAATTGAGATAAACTCAGCTATTTATCTTTGTTGAGACTCACTGTTGGCAATCTTCAAATGTACCTTCTTGAAATGCGTCATTGAAATACTGGTATATATTTTAGTGCCAGCTACTTTTTTTATTTTTTCAAAATAAAAAACTTATTAGTAAATTTAAAATGCACCCAAATCAAAATTAACTGCTTTGAAAAGGGAAGTTGAAATAATGTAGTACAGCAATTTCTTTCTTTTTTAAATGTATTTTTAATTGACAAAAATTGTATATATGTCATGTACAACATGATGTTTTGAAATATGTACACATTGTGAAATTGTTAAGTCAAGCTAATTAGTATATGCAATACCTCATGTACTTATTTTTCATAGCGACAGGATTTAAAATCTACTCTCAGCAATTTTCAAGTTGTATTCCTTCCTTTCTATATAGAGAAATTCTATAAAACTCAAGCATGTCTATTTTGATGGTTCTTAAGACATTTTCTGCAAAATACTATATAAATTTTGTGATTCACTTCAGCCACATAAACTATCCTTTTTGTTCAGAAGTTAAGAATTCAAGACTTCGAGAAATGAACACAGATTTCTTATATTTCTCTCCACTTAGTTGATTCTCTGGAGTGTGATTCATTTTACAGCGTGTTATTTGCAGTGCTTATTTACTCTGTCTGGCAGGCTACAAAGATTGGTGGCATTTTCTAGTGAGGTACAACTCTGTGACCAATGTAAATGATCTGCCACTGCTGCCTCCTGGTTTGGATGTCTTGTCTAGCAAGATACAGTGGCTCAGAGGTCATTAAGAAGGAACGTGTCTGCCACTCCTGTTTCCATAAGTTTTAATATTTATTCATTAAAGGGCTTTAGTTACTGAATTCTTTTTAGGAAACTTATTGGACTCTATGATGAAGAGTAAAGCTTAAGGTAAAAAATATATACGATGTCCCACAATATAATACAACAAGATTTCCTGCTCAGGACTTACAAAGACCTGTGTCCTTTAAGATACATAGGAGATTACATAGTCATCAAAATGTAGGTTTTTGGTAATTGCTGAGAATTCTTTCATTTCTTTCCTCTCCTTTATGATTCACAGGAAAACTTTGGGTTTTGAAATGTTTATGATTTGATTATTACTATTTACCTTGACATCCCACTGCCATGCTCAAGATTTTTGCACACCTCATGCATGCACATAATCCAGTTATTTCAGTGACTTGGCAAGGGATGAAGAGGCTAGTGAACTGGACTCCATATTTTTTCTGGTTCTATTTTCTTACTATAAAGGAATGTAGTCACACACTGTGGCTTTTTTTGTATCTATTGTTGGCTGTGTGTCTCCAAAACATATGTATTAAATAAGTCTTTACTGAGTAAATGTAAACTTGTCTCAGTTGTACCTCGGGAGTCAGTTTCATGGTTATAATAGAGTCCCAACACTTCTTCTCCAGGGCTTCCACAAAAAGAAGCATAAAGCAGTGTTGGTATGTGACTGGCCTTTAGTGTAGAGGCTTCAGTAAATCCATAAAGTGAGATTGATTAGGGTTAATAGCTTTTTGTCTAGCTAAAAATTCTTTGGGATCTTGGCTTAAAAGGAGTTCTTTTTGATACCTAGGAATGTGGTTTTATGTTAGCTGCTTTAAGCATTTTATTCAAAGAGTTGAGAACATAAAAGATAGCTTAGTGATCATGCTTAGAGCTTAAAGTAAAAAGCTTTTAGGAATTCAACAAACACATAAGCTTTACAACTGATTATAGTTCCAGTTTTCCTAAACAAGAGTATGGTGCTATTGCCAATATTGGTTTAAAGTATATATAATCTACATAAATAGCACTGACTGCCGTGCAAGTCTCCAAGCCCACAGAATGCCCTGGCAACTTTGTTCCCAGGAGCACTCTAACTAGTGCTCCTTGTTGAGTGACCTAGAGAGAAACCAGGTTGACAGTCCTTTGCTTTCTCATTTTGGCACCAAAAGGGGTTCTTCTTAGTTAATGAGTTGCAAAGGATGGGAAAAGGACTCAGAGTGAAGTTTGACATGCGTAATATTATTTTCTTGAGTAGGTAATAAAGTCAGAGAAAAACAGAGGACAATGGAGATAAGGGAATGGGATGCATTAAATTTATTCTATAGTTCTACTTAGTTCACTCAGAAAGGACTCATTTTGAATTCATATTTGGTATTAAAAGGCCATGCCTGGGCCAAGTGCAAGCCAGCACTGGGAACGGTGGTGGGTTGACTTACTGTATTTTTTAAGTGGTTCCAAGGCTGTCCAGGTGTCCTGATTTAAAGCTGCCTCTTAAGTCAGGGGATTGTATCTTGTTCTGAGTTTTACTATAATAAAGTGCACAGTCCTAGGAGATGGTACTCCAGCTCCGTGAATCACTTTATAGGCTGGCTGTACTGACCCAAGCCCCATGATTGATTTATGCCATACCACAGTAGGAATGGCAAATATGTAAGCCACACATGGTCTCTGGGATGGGCCTTTAACTGGGAAACTACCTTAAATCCCTAAAGTGAGATAGGACAGAGCCAGCAGCAGCTCGTGTCGTGTCCAAGAGATCTCTTTCTATTCTATAGGAACTTGCAGTTCTAGAGATGGTTAAGTTCAGCATCCTTCTTGGAATGTATCTATCTTAGTACATTTTGTGTTGCTTTAAAAGAATACCCGAGACTGGGTAATTTATAAAGTAAAGAGGTTTATTTAGCTCAAGGTGCTGCAGGCTGAGAAGTTCAAGGGCATGGCTCTGGCTTCTGGTGAGGGCTTTCATGCTGCATCGTGAAGTCTCAGAGAAGGTCAAAGGGGAAGCAGACACCTGCAAAGAAGAGGAAAACCTGAGGGGCATCCTGGCTTTGTAACAACCCACTCTTGGAGGAAGTAATCCATTCCTGTGAGAACCAATCGAGAGAGTAGGAACTCAATACCATTCCTGAGAGATCTACTCCCCCACAACCTAGACACCTCCCACTGGGCCTCACCTCCCAACACCATCACACTGGGGATGAAATTCCAGCATGAGTTTTGGTGGGGACAAACCATATCCAAACCATAGTGGTATCCTTGGGCTTTTTGTGTGCTATGTTTTAGTCCATCAGGTCTTTGATTTCACTGCTTACAAATCTAAACAATAGCTGTCTCTGAAAAGTCACATAGTACTGTTGCCACTAATATTTTCTCTTGAATTTATTTCTATAAAGTATTGCCCATGTTTTTCTAGCAATTTTTATGTTTTGGAAAATACTGCATTGGACTGATAAGCTAATGATTGTCATCATTTTTTGTGTCTAAGCTTGTAGTTGCCAGCACTACAGTAAGATAAGAATTCTACCCATCTTTTTGAACCTAATTTGATTCCTCAGTACAAATAAAGAGATGCTGTTAGAATTGCGCTTAGGATTTATATGGGGTAGTCAAATTTTGATCCAAAATTGACAACATAATAAATTAATATTTTATTTTAACCTGAATAAAGTAATCTCTTTTAATTAATCTTTATTTTGAGATAACTGTAGATATACATGTAGTTGTAATAATACAGAGAAATCCCATGTACCCTTTAGCCAATGTGTCCCTGATGGTAACATCCTGTAAAACCAAGATGTGATATTATATAATGTATTATATGTATCATACATTATGTAGTGATATATTATGTATTATATATAACGTCACATCTTAGTTTTGCAAAGTGTTACCATGGGGGGTGGTTCTGGCTAAAGGGTACATGGGATCTCTCTATATTATTCCTTATAACTACATGTGAATCTATAATTATATATATCACAACCAGGATACTGACATTGATACAGTCAAGATACAGAACATTTCTATCACCATGAAGATCCCCCTTTGTAGCCACATCCACTTTTCTCTTTCAAGAATGTTATGTGAATGGAATCATAGAGTGTGTAGTCTTTGGAGATTGGCTTTTTTTATTCTGCATAATTCTCTGGAGGTCCATCCACGTTGTTATATCTAGCATTAGTTCATTCCTTTTTTATTGTTGAGTGATATTCTATGGTATAGATGTTTCACAGCTTAACCATTCACCTGTTGAAGGATGTCTGGGTTGCTTTCCGTTTTGGGCTATTACATATAAAACTGCTATAAACATTTATGTACAGATTTTTGTGTGAACTTAAGTTTTCATTTTTGTGGAAGAAATGCCCAGGTGTGCAATTGCTGGATCATATTGTAGTTGCATGTTTAATTTTTTAAGACACTGCCAGACTTTTTTATAGAGTGACTATGCCATATTACACTGCCATCAGCGATGTGTGAGTGATCTTGTTTTTCCACGTCCTCACCATCATTTGGTGGTGTCACTATTTTTATTGTAGCCATTCTAATAGTGACATCGCAGCATGGTGTTAATTTGCATTTCCTGAATGAGGAATGATGTTGAACATCTTTTCATGTGCTTGTTTGTCATCTGTGTTTCCTTTTCAGTGAAATATTTCTTCATGTCCTTTGCTCATTTTCTAACTGAATTTTTTTAACTGTTAAGTTTTGAGAATTCTTTGTATATTCTAGATTTTCCTTTGTCACGTGTGGTTTGCAAATACTTTCTCTGAGTCTGTATCTTATCTTTTCATCCACGCAGTAGTCTTAACTAAATGTTACTTCAGTCATTTAAAAATTTTCTTCATTAATAAACTTTATTTCAGTACAGTTTTAGGTTCACAGAAAAATTGAGCAGAAAGTATAGAGAATTCCCATATATGCCCCCCCACACACAAATGCAACCTCCCCACTATCCACATCTGTCACTGGAGTGGTAGATTTTCAATAATTAATGAACCCATGTTAACATGTCATAATCACCCAAAGTCTATAATTTACATTAGGGTTACGGTCTAGGGGTTCTGATAAATATGTAAAGATACACATATCTACCATTATAGTGTCACACAGAATGGTTTCTCTGTCTAAAGAATCCTCTGTGCTCTGCTGATTCATCCTTCCCTCCACCCTCAAAACCCCTGAAAACCACTAATCTTTTTACTGTCTTCATAGTTTTGCCTTTTCCAGTATGTCACATAGTTGGAATCATACAGTGTGTGGTCTTTTGTGATTGGCTTTTCACTTAGAAATTTGCATTTAAATGTTTCTCTGTGTCTTCTCATAGCTTGATCACTCATTTCTTTTTTGCACAGAATAATATTAAACATCTATTGTCTAGATGTAACTACAGTTCATTTTTCCATTCACCAACTGAAAGACATCTTGCTTCCAAGTTTTGGCAATTATGAACAAAGCTTCTGTAAACATCATGTGCAGGTTTTTGTGTGGACCTAAGTTTTCAACTCCTTTGAGTTAAAATACCAAGGAATGCAATTGCTGGGTCTTACGGTGAAAGTATATTTAGCTTTGTATGGAGCTGCCAAGCTGTCTTCCGAAAGGGCCATACCATTTTGCATTCCCACCAGCAGTGTATGAGAGTTCTTATTGATTCACATTCTTGTCTTCATTTGGTGTTGTCAGTGTTCTGGATTTTGGCCATTCTCATCAATGTGTGGTGCTATCTCATTTTAATTTGCATTTCCTGGTGACATATGATGTCATATAATTTGCCATCTGTGTATATTCTTTGGTAAGGTATCTGTTAATATCTTTGGCCCTTTTTTAAAATTTTTCTTTTTTGTTATATTGTCAATTTTTAATTGACATATAACAATTGTACATATTTATGGTATATACTGATATTTTGATAAATACAGTGTATAGTGAGGCCCATGTTTTAATCAGGTTCATTTTCTTATTTTCAATTTGTATAACAGTGTTCTATCAAATATATCTTTTGCAAATATTTTCTCCCATTCTGTGGCTTATCTTCTCATTCTCTTGATATTTGAATATTTAAATGCATATTATACATAAAGTAATGCTACATCATTTATAATGATGGTTAAACAGTTGATAAATAAATCACTAATTAATATATACTGCTTTGGAGGGCACAGAGATGCATTAGGCCTCCATTTTGACCCAGTACAACATACTGAAATTCTCTATTTTCCCCAAAGCTTTAGAAGGCCTCAGGCCTAACCCACCCCATCTTAAGTGAAAAGGATTAAAAAGGTCCTGGGAAAGGAAAAGGCAGCTTATATTTGGGGAACACGAGAAATTTCTAACTGACTGGAGCGTCAGGCTGGAAAATTTAGGTTGGAGCCAAACTGCAAGTGGCTTGAATGTCATCACGTGTAGTTTATGTATTTTATATATACTTATTTTTTCTGTAGAATGTAAATTTTTATAGCTAGAATGTTCTCAGAATTCATCTATTTATTTCAGAAAACATCCAATTAAGATTTGTCAGTAGACCCACAAATAATTTGTTCTTATATAGCTTCGGTCTGAGCTCTTAAAGCAGTTGTCCTTGAGTACACTTGCACATACACATGGTGACTGCAGAAACTGGAGAGCATAAAAATAACATGTTTAACTAGAGAATATTGGGGGGAGTTTGGAGACTATACCACCTTTTAATTTTATCTATTCTTTCTGTTGCTTTTTCTCTTTTTATTTCTTTCAAAATATATAAAATATATATTCATTATCTTTTGTGTAAGACAATGTGTATTTACTCTTGAATAGTTTGAAGTATCTCTTTTCTTTTTAGAATGTACTCTTAGCCAGGTACCGTGACACATGCCTGTAGTCCCAGCTACTCGAGAGGCTGAGGCATGGGTATCACTTGAGCCCAGGAGTTCAAGATTGCAGTGAGCTATGATCATTCCACTGTACTTCAGCCTGGGCAACAGAGTGAAACCCTGTCTCTGAAAAAATAAAAATGTAAAATGTAGTCTTAATGAGATTTAAACATGTGTATTCAATCAGATCTCTCTTAGTTTTCATTTTGATAAAATTCTAGGGTATGAGAAGCAATCAAGTCTTCTTAACCAGGAATGTGTTTAGACAAGAAAAATAGTGAACTTTATTGATTGAGATGATGTTATGGTTTAATTTCTGTAAGATTTCTTAAAATCAGTCTAATTGGCCAGGTGTGGTGGCTCACACCTGTAATCCTAGCACTCTGGGAGGCTGAGTGAGGCAGGAGGACTGCTTGAACTTAAGAGTCCGAGACTAGCCTAAACAAGAGAGAGACCTCGTCTCTCTCTACATACAAAAAATTAGCCAGGGATGGTGATGTACATCTATAGTCCCAGCTACTTGGGAGGCTGAGGCAGGAAAATTACTGGAATCCAGAAGTCAGAGAATACAGTGAGCTACAATAACGTCACAGCACTCTAGCCAGGGCAATGAGCAAGGCTCTGTCTTCAAAGGAAAAAGAAAATTATTCTAATCATGAAAGAGCCTTTAAAGATTCATATTTGTTGCTTGTTACTCTTTATACTAATTTTTTAAGGCTTACTTTGTTCTCCAAAATAATCAAGGCAGGAGGTCCAACATGTATTGATTCATTGTTTAACTGAGATTTTAAGAATAGACTATACACATGATACAGCTTACAATTGCTTTAAATATCTAGGCATACTTGCCTATCTTTGAAATTTGTCAGCAAATCGGCCCATCAGTTACTAGTTCATACAGGTCACCTGGCTCTTTAAGACGTTTATTTAGTGTACTTAGGCTTAGGGAAGAGCTAAATTAAGCCACAGCACCTTAATCAAATTTTTGACAAATAATTGTTTAGTACTAAGGAGACAGAAGAGCATTTCCAAATATTTTAAGGATTATCATTTAGAAGAGTGATGAAATTTCTTTTATGTGGCCTGAAGGGATAGAACTAAGGAGATAACAGAGAGAAGGCTTTTAGGATCAATTTCAGAAAGTAATTTTCTAAGAGTTAGCTTATCAAAGCTCATATAGGCTGCTGTGGGGCAGCTAGAGTTTCATCTCATGAATGTGTGTATGCATAGGCTGTAGGGCCCTTGGCAGGAATGTAGAACAAAATCAAGCAGTGATTTTCATGAATGGATTTGATCTGTAAGATTTCTTGTTATTCTGTGATTCTAGTTTTGTTCTGTGTGATCTTGAAAGACTAATTTATAGCCTCTTTCCACTTCTTCATGGCTGCTTACTCCCCAACCCTTTTCAATATAGCTTCTGCTCAGCACTGAAACTACTTTCCAAAATAACTAGTAACTTTTTAAAAGCTAAATCCAATGGAAATTTTATATTCTTTGTTTTAACCTGCTTGTAAACACCTTAAAGTATTTGATTTCTTCGTATTTCTTGAAATTTTCTTTGGCTTTTAAGAGACCACTTTCTTCTTATTTTATCTCTAAGACTCCTCTCCCTCAGTTTTTATAGACTTTTCTTCAACCAGTGCTATATGCCCCTCCTCTTTCCCTGGTGGTCTCATGTACACCTATGATTTAGGTCACCTTCTAGTTGATCATTCACACATCCGTCTTTAAGTCAGGTCCTCACAGCAGGCTCACCAGTACAGCTACCTGCTGGATATCTCCTCTCTGAAATTCATGGGGTTGTTGTAAGGATTAAATTACTTCATCCATGTAAAGTGCCTAGTAGTGTATCTGGCTCTCTATAGCAGTCTTGCTGGCAACGTTAATCATAGTGAATATTAACCCAGTTCATTCATACTCTTGAGGAACCATTGACTGATCCTTAAATCACCACTTTCCAAACTGTTTCTTGGATTACTAGTCTCCCTCAAGGTGTTAATTGGTGTTCCACCCAGAAAAAAGAGGAGGTAAGGATCCATGGTCAATTAAGTTTGGAAAATGCATCACAGTAGAGTTGGCAAACTTTGTCACTAAAGGGCCAGATTGTAAATTTATTGGGCTTTGTGGGCCATTCAGTTTCTGTCACACCACTCAAATCTCTTGTAGCACCAAAACAACCACAGAAAATATATAAACAAATCAGCATGCTTGTGTTTCATTAAAATGTTATTTATGGACACTGAAATTTGAATTTCACATAATTTTCACGAAATATTATATATTATTTTGTTTCAGAAAAGTATTCATCTTTTCTTTTTTTCAACCATTTAAAAATGTAAAATCATTCTTCACACATGGGCTATGCATAAAAAGGCGCAGGCTAGATTTGGCCATGAAAAGTAGCTTGCCGACTCCTGCTTTGAAACATAGCCTCCTGCTAAAGATGTGTGTCCTCTTCCGTAAAAAGCTTGTCACAGTTCTGCAGCAGTACTATTAAAACCAGTGTTCCTCAAATGTATTTGACCATGGGAATCCGTATTTCATGGTTATTTGTCACTATCTCTTGCCGTATGTCTGTGGAGTGACTATTGAGAAATGCTGACCTGGAAAACAGCTGCGTGTGCTGGGGCGACGTTGGTGCTGTGGAGCAGACTAGAGGTGACAAGAGGAAGCATCTTCTCTTTGTTATTCTTGCTCTCATCAGCTGAGCTAATGGGTCACAGGCAGAATAAAATGTTGGAAAATTGAATTAGCCCTATGAGGAAGGCACCAGCGAGCTACTATGACTGAGTCAAAGATTGACTGAATCGAAGATGGACACAATGACGTTCATGCCATCAGCCAGCTTCAGAAACAGGAAAAACATGTATGTGGCTACGAGATAAAATAGAGGTGCTCTCAGTGAGATAAAATACTCAGTTAAGAGATCCAGAGGCCATATACAAAATATAAGCAGTAATAGGTATCAATTTGTGTTCCCTTTAAATCTTACTGTTCTTGCTAAAAAATAAGCAAAAGTTTAAAATTTTCTTTTTTCTTTTTTGAGACAGTCTCACTCTGTCACCCTGGGTAGACTGCAGTGGCATCATCGTAGCTCACTGCAACCTCCAACTCCTGGACTCAAGTGATTCTCCTGCCTCAGCCTCCTGAATAGCTGGGACTACAAGGTGTGTACCACCACACCTGGCTGATTTTTTTCTATTTATAGTAGCGGCAGGGTCTCACTCTTGTTGAGGCTGGTCTCTAACTTCTGAGTTCAAGCAATCCTCTGCCTTAGCCTCCCAGAATGCTAGGATTACAGGTGTGAGCCACCAGGTCCAGCTAGTTTAAAATCTTTTTAAAGAAAGTTTAGTTTACATATAGTGAATTTTTCTAAAATTTGTTTTGAAATAATATTTTGTGTCTTTGAGAAGTAAGTATGTGATGACACAGTAGGCAGTGAAGTTTATTGCTTTACTGTTTTTGAGCATATTTTCCCCTAATAAAAACAATGCCACTGCTAAGCACAAAAATTTCAAATTAAGAATAGTTTTATCAAGAGATTCTGCATTTTCCATTTTTATGCCTACATTAACCATGTGCACTTTATATTTATGGAAAGGAAAAATAGATTTAGTAAGCAGTCTTTCTAAAGTATGTCTGGCTTTTGGCAAGCAGCTAGAACCTGTAGGAGGAGGCAAAGAAGATGGGATCATCCCGGTGATAATAGTAACAACTCATCTACCTAATGCAAGCACAATCACTTGCCCATCCCCACAAAATTTACACACCAGGTGTCTCAATCCAAATGTGTGTAGGAGAGAAGATGTTCTTACCATTTTTGCCAACAAATTGATAGCTGGTGAATGACAGAATTATTGAGTCATTAATACAGGAAGATAATAAATTACAGGGTTTGTTTTCATCCATTTGGCCAGCAAAGGTTTTGGGGACCTCCCAAGCTCTCAGCAGCCCCAGTGCCTACAGTCTTCTCTCAGTACCCCAGCATCACTCAAGTATATCCCCCACGTCTTTCATAAGCTTCCTGTACAGCTTGGAGAATGTCTTGGATATTTACACATTGGAGCAGTTCCTACTTTTTTTTTAGGCAGCATACTACAAATCTAAAGATTAGGTGTTCTATGTACTGGCTGTTTGTGAGATCAAGACACAATTGGCTCTTGATTGTGCTGGAGGTGGAGAACTGAGTGCCGTGACTTTGCTGGCATTCATGGCAAATGTCATGGCAAACAGACTTGGAATGCAATGCAAGCTAAAGAAAGGCAAGTGAGCCCCTTAGTAGCACAGTGTGGGCAGCTGGTATGGACATATTATCCATTTGAAACTGGGAAAGGTTGAATAAACAGTGGGACAGTGACAAAGTACAGGGATTAATTGCTGAAAACATTCAATAATTCTTAAAACAGACATCTAAATAAACGGAGGTGTTCTTGAGTTTGAGTTCTGAGGAACAATGAAGGAAGACTTTATTTTCTTTTAGAAACAGAGACTTCCTAAGGAAAGAGGACAAGAATAATGGTGTGGCCCAGAAGTGGGCATATAAAGCAGGTGTACCTGATTTTGAAGGAACTACATCTTCATGTGGGAAAATTGTATTTTGAAATTTTCTGTTCATTTTATACTATCAAACAGGAGGCAGAAAGGACATACCATTGTAAAATAGTTAAGACAAAATGAACAAAAAGGCCAGTATAAATCTCTTTATCAGACCATCTCCAGATGTTTCTGTGAACCTTAGCTTAGCTTTATCTCCTGGGGCTCTAGCTAAGTAAGCTTCCCTCCTCCACCCCATCCCGAGATCTCCAGCACAGATCAGTGGGTCTAAGATGTAATTCATTAGAGATTTTGATAGCATTTAAGTAAATCTTTAACAGAAACTCCCTTGGCTTGCCGGCTCTTTTTAAAGGCAGGTATGTAAAAAGCAGAAGATCCTAAATTCATCTGTCTTGTGATAGCCCTTGCCTAGGAAAATAGGGAGAAATTTGCTCAAGAAGGCATTGTAAAATGTTCTCATGGCACACGCCTGTAGTCCCAGTTACTTGGGAATTTAAGGCAGGAGGATCGCTTAAGCTCAGGAGTTCGAGGCTGCAGTGAGCTATGATCACACTTGTGAATAGTTATTGTACTCCAGCCAAGGCAACATAGCAAGACCTCATACCTCATCTTTTTAAAAAAAAAAAAAAAAAAAGATGCCCTCCTAAAGTTTCTTTTAAATGATCTGTTAGGTAGAACCAAACCATTTAAGTAATTTCTGCATAATATGTCTATGTCCAATAATAGTATTATGAGTGCCTGCAATATCATTAAAATTTGAGTTGAAAATAACTTTCCATCATTTTTACTGTGGAATTGGAAGATTTTTTATATACTTACTAAATTAGGAAAAGTAAATATAAATGCTGAAAATCTAGTCTTGGCAAGGATGTGGTTGGAATCAGGGCTACCTAATACCTTCCTGTTTGTTAGTCTTTTAAATTAGGTCATCTTTCTATAAAGTACTGGGTCTCAACTGTAGATGTTTATCCTAGAAATTCAAATTCAGTAGGACAGGAGTAAAGTACAGTTTTGCATTTTGAATAATTTTTTCATGTTTGAGAACCAACGTTGTAAAGCAAACCTGATACAATGAACTAAGCCATACAACTTTCCACAGCTATTGACCTAATTATCCTTGAGCCCTTCTTGGGTTCTGGAGGGTAACTGTAGTACCCTCTCATGCATAACTCCCTCTATATATTTGTATATCACAAAACAGTTACATCATCAGAATCTTCTAACTTGGAGAATATATAGATACATTTTATGTACAATTTGATAGTTGACTAATTCTGTAGGTGTAGACTTTTTTAAAGAAAGGTACCATGTGCTGTTTTACAAAGTAATATAAATCCTATAAATTTTTGGTGGATCTTATTCTAATCAATAAGCTATACCAAATGGCATCTTCCTTTTTTTTTTTTTTTTGAAAATGCATGCTGAGCTTATTCCGATCTCTTTTTTTTTTTTTATTTCAGCATATTATGGGGGTACAAATTTCAAGGTTTCAATAAATGCCCTTTCCCCCCTCCCCCCACAAGTCTGAGTCTCCAGCTTGACCATCCCCCAGATGGTGCACATCTCACTCATTATGTATGTATATACCCGCCCCCTCCCACCTCCCCCCTGCCCAATACCCTATTACTGTAGTACCTATGTGTCCACTTAGGTGCTGCTCAGTTAATACCAGTTTGCTGGTGAATATATGTGGTGCTTGTTTTTCCATTCTTGGGATACTTCACTTAGTAGTATGGGTTCCAGCTCTAACCAGGAAAATATAAGATGTGCTATATCACCGTTGTTTCT